>SATY01000435.1:0-27835 GCA_004335155.1 Ascochyta viciae
AGTCTACTCTATACTCTTCTTTGCAACCTAAGTAGCTAAGGTCCTAGACGTATACTACTTACTACCCTAGTTCCCTACTCTTGTATTTATCCCTAAGACCTAATTAAACAATCACTTACAGACTTTGTTTAAAGTATAAAACTTAACATTTTAAACACCTCTAAGATAAGTACTTTAGGAAACTGTGCTACCCCTAGCAGCTCTAGCTTACGCAACATTAATATAGATGCTACTGTTACAAACAGCACTATAAATGTTGCTAAGCCTAACACCTACAATAGCAAGCAAAGTAAGCTTAACAACTAGCTTCTCTAGTTTAACTTGTTCTTTAAGTTTTAAGGAAATAGAATCCTAGACAACAAACGCGTTATGCTAGCTATAAGCTACATGCATAGCAACGCTTTTAAATAGATTAAACCTTTCCTTTAGAAGGCTATGTTAGATAAGTATCCTAACAAAATCTTAGTCTAGTTTAACAACTTTAACAAGTTTAAGAAGATAGTTAAACTAATCTTTAGAGTCTTAAATAAACTAGCTATTGCATGTTGCAACATCTAACGCATTAAATAAAATTAGTCTGTAGCTAACTACGCTGCAGAGTTCTAACAACTTACTACTAATATAGAATAGGACAACACTGCGTTAATAACTATGTTTAAACAAGGCCTTAAGCCTAAAGTTAAAGAAGAACTAATGCGTACTAGCGCTAGTACCAACACCTTAGACAAACTAGTTAATAAAGCAATTAGCATCAATGTTAAGCTATATAAGCTTTAGATAGAATTAAGGGATAACCCTAGAGCGCGCGCTGTAACTAAGGTTAACAATTACCTGCCTCTGCGCAACTAGTAGCGCAACAACCTAAACTAAGGAAATTAAAGCAACTGCAACAACTATTAATCTAACAGTAGCTAACGTATCTACAGCAACACACAAAGCGGATACTACAGACTAGAAGCTATAGATCTCTTAAACCTTAACAAGGGACTAAGTCTACTAGGACACTAGAATAAAAAGAGCAAGGGAAGCAACAACTTAGGCAATAGGAATAATAAAACCTATTACAACTGTAGCAAGACAGGCTACTTTGCTAGGAACTGCTGTATAAAGAACAAGGTTCTCTAGCAAGTTAATGTACTATCCTGTAGTTACAACAACACAGACGCTAGTAATAAATAAGAAGTAATTACTAAAGAAGTTAGACAACTTATAGAAGACCTAGAGTCTAGTCCTAAGGATAATATAGAGTATATCAAACCTCCTAAGCGCGTAGCAACACCTTATAAAGAATTACAAGAATATTAAAATAAAATAAACAACCTTCTAGATACAACAGGAAGGACCTTAGCTTAGATTAGATTAGCACGCTAACACTGCACTTAACAACAACAAGAGCGTAATAATAATAATAGAGCGTATTACAACATGTGTTAATTCCTTGTACACTAGCCAACACTACTACTTAAGCACGTAAGGCTAAGACGTAGCCTTAACACAATTATTAGAGAACTTAAGAAAGACCTTACAGACTGCTAGCGCCTTATTAATAAAATTAATAATAAACTAAAAGAAGAAAACTAGTGTAATTAGGAATTACAACACACACAGAACTATATAACAAGCTAGCTACTATTAGCTACTGTTAACCCTTGCACATAGTATATTCTAGATTCCTAGAACTCTAAATACGTAAATCTTTTATAGACAGTATATAGAGATAATAGGTGCGCAACGCACTATAAAGACAAGTTAAGAGTGCACTATTTTTTATTGCCCTATAACTGCTACTGTATATAATAGTACAAGTGCACTAATAACTTTTGTAACATTTATTTAATTAATAAACGCAACTACATTATGTTTCCTAGAGATAATAACCTAACTGCAGCAACGCAAATGCAGCTATTAGTTAATAGCAACTACTTTAATAACTATTAGCAGTTATGCCTTAATCCTAGATGCAGGAAGCACTAAGGTGTAAAAGAATTTAAAGGGTTTAGAACAGACAACAAGTCTTTTTTAGAGGAATAAACAAGGGTACCTAGAGTCTTGCTATCAACTCTATTAGGACCTATAACCTTATTAAGCTCCCTATTACAGTAAATAGGTAGAAGCTATTAGCATTATTAGACTTAGAAGCTTAGGGAAACTACATATCTCTTAGAGTAGTAAAGCAAGCTAGACTCCTTCTATAAAACAAAGAAAAACTATACCTATTACAAGTAGCTAATAGACAACTAATGCTAGGAGAAGGCAGAATTACGCTTGAAGTTTAAGGTATACCTCTCTAAGTACAGAATTACTACAAGGTAATGTTGCTAGACATTCTAGGCATAGCTACCTACAATGTTATACTAGGACTACTATAGTTACAAAAGCACAACCTACAAATTAATTAGAAAGATTATTAGCTTTTATTTAAAGGGTGTAGATATAGCATAACTACACACTAGCCTACGCAACCTATGCTAGAGTTAGTAGATAAGAAGGAGATTAATAACATCTCTTTAAACTATTAGATGTGCTAAGATAGAGTAGTTAATTATGTAGACCTAAAAAGCTCCTCTATAACAATTAAGGAGGAAGACAGTGTAACTCCTGCTATACTAGATGTGTACTGTTAGTACGCCTAGATGTTTAAAGAAGAGCTATCTATAAAAGCGCTACCTAAGCATTAATCTTAGAATTGTAAGATTAAGCTCTAAGAAGAGAAAGAACCACCCTTTAGGCCTATATACCAGTTATCTAAGAAAGAACTTAAGATACTAAGGAACTACATTAAAGAGAACCTTGCGAAAGGATTTATTAGGAAATCTAAATCCCTAGCAGGATTCCCTATTCTATTTGTACTAAAGAAGAATAGTAAATTACAACTTTGCATTAACTACTAAAAGCTTAATAACATTACTATTAAGAATTAGTATCTGCTACCTAACATAACAGAACTACAAAACTAGTTATTAGAAGAAAAGTTCTTTACTGCACTTAACCTATGTAGAGTGTATAACCTAATACGCATAAAGAAAGGCAAAGAATAGAAGATAGTGTTTAGAACCTGTTATAGACATTTTAAGTACACAGTTATACTATTTAGGCTAACTAATGCACTAGCAGTCTGCTAAGCTCTTATTAATAACGTGCTGTAAGTATACCTAGACATTACTATAGTAGCCTACCTTAACAATATTCTAGTGTATAGCAAGACACTAGAAGAATACAAGGTCTACGTGCAACAAGTGTTAGAATGCTTAGTAAAAGCAGACCTTAGGCTAAAGCTAGAGAAGTGCAAATAGCACAAGGACAAAGTAGAGTTTCTTAGCTATGTTGTAGGAAGGTACAGAGTTAAGATAAGCAAAACAAAGATACAGGTAGTAAAGGATTAGCTAACACCTAAAACTATTAAGAATATTAAAGAGTTTCTTAGGTTTGTTAACTTTAACTAACGCTTTATTAAGGATTACTCCCTTAGAGCCTTACTGCTTACTAAGCTTACGCAGAAGGACGTACTATTTAAGTAGAAATAAGCGCAAGAAGACGCTTTCTAATTGCTTAAGTAAGTATACGTAGAGCTGCCTACTATAATTACATTTAAGAATAGAAAGCTGCTTTAACTTAAAACTAATGCCTTGGATTTAGCATTAGGAGCATGCACAACTTAGGAACAAGATAGCTTATAGCACCTAATTGCCTACTACTTACGCAAGTTTATAGAACCTAAAGAACGCTACAATATGTATAACAAAGAACTCTTAGCAATTATATTAGCCCTAGAACACTAGAGAGTTTACGCAGAAAGTTGCTTAGACCTTACTATCTATATAGACTATAAGAACCTAGTATAGTTCACTACAACCAAGGTACTTAATTAAAAACAGGTTTGTTAGGCAGAACTACTAGGATAGTATAAGTTTAAGATCCTGTACACACTAGGAAAAGACAATAGTAGAGCTAATGCACTTTGTTAACAACACAACCTTGTAGGAACTAAGACAATTAACAAACACGCTATACTTAGAGTTAACAAGGATAGATTGTTAGGACTATTGCAGCAACTTAACAATATAATGTAGGTTTAAGCTAAACAACACATCCTGTTAGAAGTACTAGAAGAATTACAAGAAGAAATTATAGCTAGTTACTATAATAACCTACTTTACAGACACCCTAGTATCACAAGGACAATAGAACTTATTAAGAAACACTACAAGTTCCTAAACATAAAAGATAAGATTACTAAATACATTAAAGATTATGTAGATTGCTAGAGAAACAAGCACAGCACATACACTAAATACAGAGAAGCATAGGCAATAGAGCTACTAACAGCCCCTTAGATAAACATTACAATAAACTTTGTTACACAGCTACTTACCTCTAAGGACCCTGTTATAGGATATAGCTACAACTTAATTTTTGTTATAGTAGATAGATTTATAAAAGCTACAGAAATAATACTCTTCTAACATAGCTATACTATAGAGCAACTCGCTTAAGTATTCCTAGACTAAGTTGTTAGGCATTACAGCATTCTTAAATTAATTATTAGCAATAGAGATAAGCTCTTCACGTTAAACTATTAGACTATGCTCTTAGCAGCTATTAGTACTAAGAAGAAGTTATCTACAGCCTATTATCTGCAGACAGATAGATAGACTAAACGTATAAATTAGACTATAGAAACATTTCTACAAATATACAGCAACTAGTAGCAAGACAACTAGGTTTTGCTGTTACCTATAGCACAGATTGCATATAACAATAAGTTATTAGAAGTAACAGGCGTAACGCTATTCTTCTTAAATTATAGGAGACACCTAAATCTCTTTACTAGAGCACTAGACACGCTAGTACAAATAGAATTAGCAATCTCCTTAGTTTAGAAACTAAAGGAAGTACACAAGAAAACGCTAGAAAACATTAGCAAAGCTTAAGAATAAGCAATCTCTTATGTTAACTAGAAACAAAAAACAGCACCTTAGCTAAAAGAGGGGGATAAAGTCTATCTCCTTACAAAAAACCTTTAAACGCAAAGACCTACAAAAAAACTAGATTATGTTAAAGTTAGACTATTTTTTATTTCTAAGCAGATAAGCCTAGTTAACTATAGACTTGCCCTGCCTAAGGATGTAAAGATCTACCTAGTGTTCTATATATCCTTGTTAGAACTAGCTAACCCTAGAACGCTAATCCAGAAGGACTTCTACTATTAGGTTAACATTAACAACAAGTAGGAAGTTAAAAAAATAATACAACATTACAACATTAGTAACAGCAACAAATACCTAGTTAAATAGTTAGGTTACCTAGACTTAGAAAACACATAGGAACTAACTACGCACCTTACAAACTGCTAGCAGATGTTAAAGCAATTTAGAGAGACTAATTAAGCAAAGCTATGTCGCCCTCCTAGTACTCTAAAGGATGACCCTTAAAGGCACCCTAGGTACTAGGCAACAACAAGAACTTGTTAGACAGACTAGTTAACTTAATAGTCTCTATCTCTAGCTGCTCCTGCTCTTTAATACCACGCTCCTCTACTGCAATAGCCTCTTTAGCATAATAGTCTAACAAATCTATTTATTGTTGCAACTGCTTCTTGCGCGCATAAGCTACACGCAGGTCCTCTATAGCCTTTTTAGATAACTAGAGCACTTTAGTTTACGCTTTGCAACTCTCTTTTATGCAAACCTACAACTTCTCTTTTTTAGACGCTAGTTAAGTAAACTTAGATTAAGTTACTCTTATATTATAATGTTGCTCTAGACAGACACACTTGCTGCACTTCTTAGACTAAATATAAACCTTGCATACGTAGTTGTGCTTTACATAGGTTTTACATTTCTACACTATAATCTCTTTAAAGAACTTAATAAATTTGTATAGATAATAACAGCGAGCTAAACTTAAGATAGTTAGTTATTTTAGCATTGTTAAGACTTGTCTAATAATTAAGGAAGGGCCCCGCGTCATATAAATAAGCTTAAGAGACTAAGCTAAGACAGAAGGGGGATAGTGTTATAATCTACAGAATACAGGAAGGATTTGCCTAATTATAGTAGCTGCAGCACAGTGATTATAACAATAGAAAGGAACACAAGTAAGCAACAATTATAGTATTAGCACTTAGCAAGGGACTAAGGGGATATGTGACCTAATTAGGGCTTAGCGCGATTAGTAGGATTAGTAATTAGTAGGATTAATAATTAGTAGGATTAGTGATTAGTATAATTAGTGCTTAGTGCAATTAGAGGATGCACAACACTAATTAGTCTGTATTACTACTACTACTATTAAAGTATATAGTTTGTAAGAACACAACCCTTATAGTTTGTGTTTAACCTTGTTAATTAACTTTGTTATTAGAATATCTTACCTTGCTTGTAAAATAGATAGTCTACTCTATACTCTTCTTTGCAACCTAAGTAGCTAAGGTCCTAGACGTATACTACTTACTACCCTAGTTCCCTACTCTTGTATTCATCCCTAAGACCTAATTGAATGATTACTTACGGACTTTGTCTAAAGTGTGAAACTCAACACCCTATCCTTATAAGCTATTAGTCCCTAGTGTATACTATTAAAGGCGTGAATTAGTAGTGTATATAACTAAGATTCCTCCTATGTATTGCCTTGTACAAGGCGGCCTGCCTCTTGTAACTTACTTAGTACACTATTAAAGTACTTATCTAGGAGTACCTCTCTTGCAGTAGCTTATAGTAATAGCCTAACTATAGCACTTAGTAAAGTAACCTAGAGGGAGTGTACTTTCTTACACTTCTTATCTATATATTAAAGCAATTCTTTAACTAAATTAAACTACTTAGAGCGTAGTTTCTCTATTAACTCTCTTACTTTAAGTGTGTTGCAATGCTCTGCTGTTTACTACTTATCTTCCTGTGTAGGTATACGCTTATAGTACTCTACTACATACTACTTATATACATTATAGCTATAGTTATTAAATTTGCTTATAAAGTGCTTCTGATTATTATTAGTAATTATGTTAAATAGTAGGTGCCTCTGCTATATATAAGCGCACAGTATATTATACTTTTTAAAGAAGTTGTACTAGCAACTTAGCTTGTTAGTGTACTACTAAAGCTTAACACTATCTTCTATATATAATTACGCTATACAAAGCTTAGTAACTAGGAGTTTCTACACTAGAAATAGGAAGTAGCTAATGCCTAGGTGTATGTAGGCTTTACTAAGTTTCTTTAACCTAAAGTTCTGCTCTGCCTTTAAACCTTGCTTATCCTATTGTTGCGCGACCTTATTAATAGTACAGGCAAGCCTAGCAAGGCTAAATTAGACCTGTTAACAAGTAGTAGCCTACAATTTCTTCTTTAGTAAGTTATGCTAGCTCTCTACAGTGTTTGTAGTTATAATTTAAAGTAGGAGAGTAACATGTTATTGTAGAAATATTGCCTAGAGGCGCTTAGTTTGCACCTACTTATTCTAGATATACTTGTATAGGTTAAAGGGCTTCTTTGCACGCTAAATTATTTAGCATACTCTAATTTCTGCTCTAAAATTACAGCGTTAAGGCGTTAAGTTGTTTTTATTGCTTGCAGCATCTATCTGTGCTAGAGTAGTAGATAGAGGCAGGGTAGAAGGGTTAACAGTAGCTGCTACTAAACCTAATTAGGTAACAATACTAGAAAAGTATTGTAATGTACATACTAGCTTATAATTACTTTACTAGCTAGTTAACTACTCTAGTATTACTACTACTACGCTTGTATTTCCCTAGCTCCTTATGTGCCTTAAGTTGTGCCTACTTCTGCTATAGTGTTATGTAGCTACTGTTACACTCTCTTATCTTCTTTTTAGCTATCTAGAGAGCTTTACAAAGGTACTTATTGTAGCTAAGCTTAGTGCGCGCATATATAGCTTGCTACAACAACCTTAGTATATTACTATCTCCTATCTTCTACTGCGTAGTATAGTTACTATAGATAGTATAAAGTATATAAGTATATAGTAACTTACTAGTAACAACACTAGGAAATATAGTTTTAACTACTAATTATTTAGCAGCTAAATTGTTAGTAAGTATGTACTACAGCTGCTATATGTAGTAACTAAGCTCTACACATAGCTATTTTATAAGTAATAATCTCTCTATTAGTACTGCTAATTCCTCTGCACTTGCAAGAAAGTAAGCAGCTAGTACCTAGCTACTATAGCTATTGCGCACTATTAATGTATATAGAAACTAGCGCAACTAGTTAGTTTTATAAGTACTATCTATAAGCGTTAGTACCCTATAGCCAGTAAGCTTACTAAGTTAGTAAGGCTTAACAAACGCTATACTACTCTTAAAACCTTACTAATTGCGTTGCAGAACCTTGCCTATAACACAGCACTCCTAGCCTTGTTTCTCTAGCAATTAACACGCTTCTTTAAGCTGTAAGTGCTCTAAGTCTAGGCAGTTGTAGGTACAACAATCTAGCTAATTTTTAACAAAGTCTCTTGCCTAGTTGTTACAGTCTTTTGCGTTAATTAAACTACTACTAGCATCTTCTAGCTGCTTACAACTATCTTTAAACACACTAATAGCCTGTAATAAGACAAGGATTGCTATGCCTTTAATACCTAGAAACTACGCATAAAGCTCTACTACACACTAGCAGAGTATGTTATTTTTCTTTAACCTATTACTAATAGCAAGGTTGTAGGAGTGCTCTATACTACGCTTTAGCTACTAGATTGTATAGAGCTTTGTATAAGAGTTATACACAACTATAACTATAGTGTTATAGGTACTACTATTATAGATTAACTTTATACTAGTGCTAGTTTTAGTAGATTTAGCTACCTACTCTGTGCAGTAGAGGCAGTAGTAGTATATTATTACCTTAACATTACTATTACTAGTGTTATGTTAGTTACTCTAACTCTATACATTGCTAATATATAGCTAGTATGTAGTATAATTATTAGCTTGTAGTACAATTAGTTTATTGTTAATTACAAAGAGTTTAAGCCTCTAAGCAGCTAAATTAGGTGGATTTTGCAGGCTATAGTGCATAGTAGGGTTAACTAGCTAAGTTTTAACACGTTAAGGTATACTAAACGCGTTAAAATAGTACAACACTAACGCTAAGTTGTAATAGCTTACTTTCTAGCTTTAATTCTAATAGATTCTGATAGATTTGACGCAAATGGCATAGTCTTGTAGGTAAGATTAGTAAGTATATAGGTGCATACAGTTTGTATAGGGCACGCTAACAAACTAAATGACATAAACTAGATACGTATCAAACGGAAAATTACGACGCCTTGGCATCTGCAGTTGAGACACATCCCTTTCCGGCCTTTTCCAACTTCAACCTTATAACACGAGGATAGCAATTGGCTGCATCTGCCACCACATCTCCCCTCTGAGCCTCGTCGCCCTCATACCTGCATCGGGCGGTTTCCTCAAGACAAAACTAGCAACCTGTTGCAGGCTAATACACAGGGACGAGCACAACCACTACTTGTTGGAATTCTGGATACTCGATAAGATTGCTATCCTCCAAGCTAAGTTCTAATCTGCACAAATACTACGATATCACTGCCTCTAAAAAGAGGTGGATGGGAAACCTGAGCAGAGAGATGATGCCTCCATCCTACACAGAGGCCACCAACACAGCGAATCTCTGCCCAAAGTAGCACAGTGAACCTGGATCCTGGCAACGACTGCACCTAGAGATCCCACGTCCTTTCAACCAAGCACTGCATCACGCAATCGGTGTGATTCATAAACATTCAGAAGAGCTGTCCTGATACAATGACCCATAAACGTGACCTGGCCCTTTGTTGAGCGCCGTTACCAAGCGTATCCTCCGCCCTCATCGTTACCCTCATCATTGCCGTTCCATTCGTCATCGCCACTGGGTTCGGCGTCGAGAAAGTCGGCTTCAGCGTAGATCTCTTCTCGTGGTCGGAAGTTGTCAATGCGGAAGATCACTGTGTGACATCGGCCCTGTACGAACAACATCTTCTCATCTTCTGCTTCCTGTTCTGATTCGGAATTTTCCGACTCCTCGTCATAGCTTGTGTTTGCCTTGGCTCGTGAGCGAAGGCGCGTCGAGCCCCACTGCTGGTCCTGCTTCTTGCGCCCAGACAGGAGCGGTGCATCGCTGTCACTCTCCTTTGCGGCGCAGGCTTTTGTGATCTCTTCTGAAACTCCTTCGATGAAGGAATCGACCTTGTCTTCCTCTTCAATCTGCGGTTCTTGGGTTGGCAAAGAACCTTGATCTTCCTTCCACAGTCTGTAAGCTTTGAGCGATGCAAGGTGAGGATTTGGGGGCTCCCATTTTCTGGCAAACACTGTCTGGAAAGTAGCAGTCCACTTCCTCCTGAACTCTGCACGCTGTCGCCAATCGGTATCGACCATGGCAATAATGGTAAGGTCCTGCAAACTGGGCAACTCTTCAGCCGAGTCTATCAAAGACTGAAAGAAATTACTAGCCGCGATCGAGTCCCATTTACGTAGATACTGCATGTCGAGTGTGCGCAGAGTGGTGGGCCAGGTGGGGACCTCACTCTCGCCAAGCAAAGCCTCGTAAAGAGGCTCGTTATCGGACGACATGACGAGGGAGCTATAGTAGGTCGTATCCATCCGTAGAACCTCTAGTTTAGGGCACGACTGCTTCAAGTCGACAAGGAAAGACAGGTCAAGAGCTTGGTTGTGGTGAAGCACAAGCTCCTCCAAATGTGTGCCATGAGTTGCTAGAAAGCTGGAAAACACATCTGAGAGGAGTTCTCCGCAGTTGACGATGCTCAAGCTGACGAGATTCGTCGGCAACAATGGCAGAAGGCGGCCCCTAACGATGCCACAGGTCTCAAAGGCAAGGGACTTCAGATTGGGCAGGACGGCTAACGCAGAACCAACCAGTTCTTCCACGGTGGGCTCTGTGTTGGCTTCGTTCTCATCGTCTTCTTCGCGAGAGGGCTCTGGGTGGTATTTAACGAGAGTGAGTTCGCGCAGGCTTTGGAACGCGTGATCGCCGTGTATGCTCTTCATCCACAAGGGACCATGCTGACAAAACGTGCTGTTCCAGCGCCAGCTGCGAAGTCGCAACTCGGACTCACGCAGTGCTGCAAAAAGCTCGTTTGGATAGACCCACCGACGTACTCGCCGCAATCGTCCACGGTAAGGTGGTCTATCGACAGGGTCGAATATGTCAATTTCGCGAAGCGTAGTCAACGACCGGACAAGCGCCGCTAGGTCAGCAACACTGTGCGTTGGATCTGTCAATGTAGACATTTGGACAGCATCAAGAGTTAGTCGTTTTGGCATCACTCGGTAGTCTTCGTGCGCTTCGTCTGGAGGTTGTATGAGGTGGTGAACGAGGGTCTTCCGGGTCTGCCTCACAGCGAATATCGGTGGGTCACGATAGAGAGCTGTCAGAGCTGGTTTTGTGAATGTTGAGCAAATGCGCGCCACTTGGACCAACCAAGATATTGACGCTGTAGGTCTCATGTTCTCGTCGAGCAAGGGATGAGACGCATACACAAAGACTTGAAGGAGGATGTGGTATGGTAGAGACTGCCAGGCGGGTTTGTGTCCGTCGGAAAGGACCAAGGGAGTTTCTGCCGCTGCATCTGGTGCCCGGTTGGGCTTTCGTATCCGGCCTATTACCAGCTTTTGCTTTGGACGACCTCGTTCCCTACCCATTCTACACCTCTGAGGGTGCGGCGACGGAGCTGTCCTTGCCCTCGCCTGTCGTTGCGATGTCCGCACATGCTCATCAGGGACCTCAAAGTCGGCATCAGGGTCCTCGTCTTCATCTGAGCTGATGTCCTTGTACGAGACCCTGCGATGCCGTCTAGTTCGCGACTCTTTGTACTTCTTCCTCGAGGGTTCGGGCGCAGGAGACGGGTCTGGGGTAGTCTGTCGACTCGAGTCGTCATCATTGGCTTGGTGCCTGGCAGATCGTCGAGATGGTGCCGTGCGCTTTCTCCGAGGTGTTTGTTCGTATCCAGCGCTTTCAGATAAGCCCTCGTCACTGCTTGGTTCTTTGTATGACACTGCGCCGCGCTTGCGCTTCGTTGTAACGGCCATGGTTGTGCCGAACTGTGAGTGGTTGAAGATGGGAAGCTGATGCAACGAGTAGCCTGAACTCAGACGGCTATCGAGCCAAGAAATCACGGTCGCATGTATTCATAGAGCAGTTCACCACAGCAGTTGGGTGTGCGCCGAGTGAAGGTGATGCGTGAATGTCCAAACAGTGAAGGTGAATGCGGTCGTCCGAGTAAGAGAGGCGACATCATTGTACGCTAGTGGATCGCCGATAAATCCGGGACCATGCGCATCGCGGGCCAAGCGGCCATCTTCTGTGTTGTATTTCGCACTCCAACAGGGACAAAGATATATTCAAAACACACTGGCTACTACAGAGGCACTCGCCGCACGGCTCGTTGTCAGACGTTGCGTCCGCCTGTATAAGACTATGACCGTACTCCCTTTCTTCCTGCTTGTGTTTTCTTAAACGGATTCGTTTCTGTAGAGTATTGCTGGAACTTAAGGGGTAGGAAGCAAGAGGCAAACCAAGCTCCAACTCTCGATCACTTGGAGCGCAGATCTGAACAGCCTCGCGAACACATGGTCCGTGACACGTTGTCACTACTGCCTACCGCTCTACCTACAAATCTGGACTCTATTACGATACGCGAGAAGGATTCGCACACATCGAATGTTTGAGTTGCTCAGTGGAAAAAAAGTAAGTCGGGATTCTCTCCATCGGCCCGCGATTGCGCTCCAATGCCCTGGTCGCTGGAAGTGCCATTTCGGCTACAGCGCTTGGGCGTGTGCAGAGTTACACAGCTAGCAGGTGAGTACAAGGTAGCATTGCAATGGTCGCTGGGACAAAGTTTATGGTTCAGCATGTCTGAGGTATAAATGGAATCATTCTCATGTCAACATGCCGCCCTGCTGATGCTCATTTCGCGCGCATCTCCCTATTTATCCTCGAACCGCCAGCGACATCGTCGGCCCGCCTCCAAGGGGATCACTTTCTGTTTCCATATAGTCGCTAACTCTTCCAGTTCTGGCGTCATGTACCTCCTTTTCTCTGTGCAGTAGCGTACATACGCAGCAGCGCCGACTGCATGCAAGAACATGCAGGTCGAGTCATTTCCCAGCCAATCTTCTTACCCAGTCCGCCACAACGAAGACACCCCTATAAACGGTAGCTCGTAGTGACAGCCGCGCGCTTGGATGAAGGATTTGTCGCGCGCCCTGAGATGTGAGTTCGTGACTGAAGCAAACGTTGTATACTGCCCCTGCATCTGTAAGGCGCCCGAAATCGCGGTGGAAAGGCAAGCGTGGCACCGAGCTTGTACTCAACTTGTAGGGTGAAACAAGATCTTTGTCTGTGTCGCATGGGCTGCTCTTGACGTCGTCTAAGCAGCCAGGCGCAGGGATTCCAGCCACCTCTTTTCCGCCCTACTTGTCAGGCTGCAGCATGTCCATGTCGTGAGAGGGCAGGTTTCAAAGTTTGACTGGACAGCAAAAGCCGTGCGTTGGCTTGCAGAACCGAAGTGTAACCTAGTACAGGATAAGGCTCGCTGAACATGTTGCCGATACTGGGACCAAAGGTGCCAATAGGCTGCGATTGAAATCTTGTATTGATACTCTATTGGTAAAGGTGTTTGTACAGAGGCCGTGAAAGAAATTGGTGCGCAGTGTGATGGGACAAGGCCCGTGTATCATACATATCGCGAGAAGAATGGCTAGCAAAGATATGCCGAGCCAGTGGATACCAACTGATAGAGTCCTCAAAAGTCGTAAGTAGTAACAATAAGACATTAGGGGGTCTGCTTTTTCACATCTCAGCGTTTGCACAAAGCGTTGAAATGCAATGCCAACCCGACGAAGTGATACGGCTGGACAAGAAGCTGGGGGCCAAGTACAGATGCAAAAGCAGAAGCTGGAAATCGATGCTGCAAAGAAGACGCAAAAGAAAGTTGTAAGCGATACGCGTAACTGGAGTTCGTGATCGTGTGCATAAATTTGCAGAGACCGTGCAGAAGACCGCCATAAAATATGTATCGGCATAATGTGGTCATCGTAATGGCGTGAATGTCGTCGAATGCTTTCAAATCAAGATTGCCGCCGTAAGTGCTTTTGAGACGAAGGAAACGCTTTCATATGCCGACCGTGTCTTTAAAAGAGTGAGGTGTCGTGGTTCGTGGCTGACCCTCTTCCATCCCTTCCATTCGCGTGTCTCTGTCTCTAGAGCCCGCTGAAGATGGCAAGGGCGCGGAGATGGGCGTAAATGAAGAGTATGCGTGACTGCGATTGTGATCCGCAGATCCATAGGCAAGAGGAGACTGCATTTCGCTGGAATGTCGTTGAGGTTTCTCTAGTTCTAATGGCTGAGGGCGTGCGCGCCGTTTTTTGCCCGAAGATGATTCAGAGCTTTGTTCTGTGTGAATCTGGTGTTGTGGGGTCATGGTGTTCGTGGGCAGAGCATGCATCATCGCTAGCGGTGGGGTTTGCGCTTGTGGTCGTTGTTCTGGGCTGGGGCCAGAAGAAGAAGGTTCTGGCTGGGCCGTGTTCGATTGTCGCCCTCTTCGTGGAGGGGGATAGACTTCGCCGCGTGCTGCCGCCTCCTGCGCCCTCTGTTGGGCTTCTGCCTTGGTTGGTCTCCCCCGCTTCTTCTTATTCGCAGGTTCGTTGCCAGCATTGTTTGAGGACGCGTACGCAGGGCCGCCGGCGGAGACATATTCGCTGGCATATGGGTGGGGTGGACGAGGTTGCAGGAGGCGACCGATTGGAGCAACGTCGTGCGAGTGAGGACGTTTTCTAGCAAGTTCGGAGCCAGGGTACATGCTTGGATTTGGTAACGCAGGTCGACCATAGCTAGTCGAAGCGAAGGAATTGGCAATGTCACCGTAAGCTCTCTGACATGCGTGGACTGAGCGGCCTGAGAGGGGGAGGGAGGTTAGCACACCAGTCAAGTTGCGACAACATTGTCACTGGGGCTCAAGTAGCTTGGGGTGAAGCGCAGAGATTGTATGCACGTACCAGAAGGTAGGGCCATGTCGTTCCACCGCACCTGAATCTGGTTGTCGCGAATGAAGCTATAGAGGACATGAGAGGATACTGGAGCGGCCTTTAATATCTCGGCAAGTAGGTATACCTAGTGAAGGAGGTCAGTTCAATTTCCGTTCAGACCGCGCAAGATGGCATGGTGGGCGCGAGACAGCGATACGTACCTTCTCATGTTCCGTCCATTGTCGCTCTGGGGCGGGCTGCTCCATGTTGTGACTCTCGACTAATGCCCGAGGGCAGGTGTCGATAAGAAGTAGTCACGAGGAAAGCTAGTTAACTGCAGGCAGACAAATGGAGCATCGAACGATCACAAGGCCGTATGGTAAGTGCAGAAAGCGGGCGCGAAACACCCTCGCGCGCGGTTGAACGACAGGACCGACAAGGAACAGAACAAACGAGAGTCTTGAAACGAAACATAAACGAGTGAGAAGAAAAGAGCATCAGAAGGACCCACGGTGGGCTCTGTTCGTCATGCCAGCGTAGGCAAAAGTCTGGTGTCAAAGAGACGAGAGCATGAGGCTGATTTAGGAGAGAGGGCAAGCTGCTCATGAAATTATGGGACGCATGTCGTGCATGACCCTAGCGCGGATGGTCAACGGGCCATGTCTTCCTCACAACATTCCACAGCTTCCAAGATCAGTTCGGCCGCGCCTGCCCTCGGTTAGGACAGTCTACACTGCGGAGTTGACGTCTATATCTACGTAACAGATACTGGAGGCGTTTTCTCCTCTCGAATCCTCAGGGTGCAGCACTCAAAGTCGATAGGGAACGCCTCGTCAGCCAATCGCTAGTGGCCCCTGTAGGTCTCACCAGGGAAATCCTGACACAAAACGGTAGCGTCTTTACTGGCTCGGGCCCTGCCATGTTTCCTCGACCCGTGTCGCCGTGCAAAGGCGCGCTGCTTCCTCTCCAGATCGGCCTGTGGGTAGATGGCGTACCGGTGTTTTCCAGCGCTGCAGCTGCAGCTGAGGGCGCCATGTCCGTTGCTCAGAGGTCGACTGGTTGACAATACGTGTTCTTCCGCTTCCACTTCCACTTCCACTTCCACTTCTACACGGGCGCTTCGGCGCTAGTTCGCCGGGACGAGACGAGTTGAATTGGGCCGTGCATCTATTGTCTCCATGGATCCCACCAAAACGCTCAACGGCAGTTTGGGACTGTAGAGGGCGATGGCATGTTCTGCTACCCAGTATGAAAGGGTTGCAGCTGTGTAGCTCAATGGCTGGCATTGTGCGCATTCTTATATTCTACCAGTGACAGAAGTTCGCGCCTGCATTTGCTCGCCACGTTGCACCAACCAGGACTTGGAGTTGAAGAAACTCTCACCGTACTTTCCATGCAGATGGCACAATTCTAACCAACGGCGATGCTGGCTGGAGCGGGGTGGAGGCTGCTGTTGTGGCTCCTTTCCTGTCCTTTGGCGCAGCTTCACCGACCGGCGCTGCTGTCGCCGTCAAAAAGACGGTTGACAAACCCATCGCTTCCCGTGCTATCGTTTGAGGTGGGTGGAGGTAGTCGCGGAGCTTAGAAACGTTGTGCCGCAACGAAACGGCCGTTGCCCAAGCGCTGTGAATGGTGGTGCAGAGCGGGCGGATCTGGCTCCTCCCTGCCTAGTGCGAAAAGGTGACATGGCGTTGGTATTGAGGAACTTGGCAGTACGCGGAAAACTAGAAGATTGTTCCCATCCAATCTCGTCAAGAGTTGCAACGCGTAGAATTAGAACCAGAATTAGCGTCTTTGCATGCTAAGATCCAGGACGACGGAGTTGAACATTCTCTGTTCCTGGTCGTCCCACGCTCCTTCGAGGTCAGAATAGACTTACAGCCAAGACGCCACCATCGGTTTGAATCGCTGCTATCACTGCTGCTCCTCGACTCAGTCATCACAGACAAGAAGAGACGACATGCGGAGAAGAATTGCTGATGCCAGGCAACAGAGTTGAGAAGGCTTTTTACACAGTTCTGCGCTACCGTCCCAACAACCAAACGCATATATAATGAGATCCTATGCATGACGCTAACATACCGTAGCTACTGCGTGAGCGACGATATACTCGGCCGAACGACTCTACAATGGTGGGGAACTCAACATCAGCTGCTCGAGGGTATATCGCGTTTGTGTGCAAGCAATGAACACCTGACCTTTCGAGCTGCCTATAGGGTGTCAAATCTACCACAGTACAGAGGGGGCTTCAGCGTTCAGCTAGCGTCCACTCGAGAGGAGAAACCGGTTATTCGTGGAGATGTCCAGACACAAGAGACATTCAAGCTCCATCGTGTTGAACCTCACCATTCGAGGACTAAAATCAAGACTGCTGCTCAGCATGCGTTGCACAATCATGTGGAGCGAGAGTTCGATTTGCTGCAGCCAAATATCTTCAGTGAGAGCGAGTCGAGAGATGAATCCATGCTACATAGTCAGGTCGGCAACCAAGACACAATGCATTGGGCTGGCGTGGGGACGCATATCGTATACGTACCTTGACATTGTATCACCGTTGGGTATGGGTCAGGCACTGACGTCGGGCCGCCACCTTGGCCATGGTTATCAATTGACGCAAAGTCCGTTCGAAGGCTGACTATAACCCGATTCATCGGCCGCTCCTATAGGCTCGTTGGCATTCGCAGTGGTTGGTGGTCATCCAGAAGTGTGGCTTCGCCAGTCTGATGTTCCAACGAAGCTGAAGCTCTGGGGCGGAGCCAGACCGCTGACGCAGGCTGGACAGGGATGTGGGCACAGCCGTTTGAGGGCATCCATCGCCTTCAACGACCGCTAGCAGGTCGACCCATCGCTCCTGCCTCATATTAAGCACCTTGTTTACGATTTGAGCTGCACCTGCCCTTCCAATCTTACCTCCTTACGCGGCCCATATTCGAGCATACTTACCACCGCCAACTCTCTCTACCCCGCGTCGCCCGAAGATAGCCCAACATGGCAGCGCCCACTCCGCCTCACCCACCTGTCTCCCCCGACTCAGGCCCTACAGACCCCAATCTGCCAAAGCTGCCTGCTGGCTGGATCGCGCAGTGGGACAACTCGTACGTTGCAAAGACGCCAGATCGCGCAATCTTGCCCCGCTACCGCGCGCACGCATGCCCCGCGACAGGGTACTAACTTGGCCTCAGGAGTCGCAAATACTACTACGTCCAGATCAGCACCGGTGTCTCGCAGTGGGATCTGCCTACGAGTGAAGCGCCTATTGGCGGCAGCCATCACGGCACACCCGCACAGAACACAAATCCCTACAACAAGCCCGCCGGCTCAGAGGGACCTGGCGATGTCGGTGACGGGTCAAGAGGTATCGCCGGCGATGGGCAAACCGGGGACCGCTCGCTGGGTGGCTTCGCAATGAACGCACTCATGGGCAACAACAAGCAGAGCCACGGCGGTGGCTCCAACAACCTCGTCGGCCAGCTCGCGGGCTCCTTCCTTGGTGGCGGAAAGCAGAGCCATGGCGGCAGTTCCGGGCATGGCGGTGGTGGGTCTGGCAATTTGGTTGGTCAGCTGGCAGGATCATTCCTCGGCGGCGGGAAGCAGAACCATGGCGGCAGCTCCGGAGGTCACGGCAATCAGTCGAGCGGTGGACTCGGTGCGCTGGGTGGACTGCTGGGTGGCGGTAGCAGCAGTAACAACCACGGCGGCAGCAACCAAAACCATGGCAACCAGTCTTCATCAAGCGGAGGTGGTCTTGGAGGCATGATTGGAGGCTTGATGGGTGGTGGATCGGTATGCGCTCGCAACACTACGACTCAACTATGTTTTTGCTAACAACCATAGCATAACAAGCCATCCAACAACGACTACGGCTACAGCCACGGCTCAGGTGCCTCCTCGGGCGGAGCATACACCGGCACCGCACCACCGACATCCTACCAGCCCGGCGGCCAGCACAACAGCGGCGTCCAAAGCCAGCACGGCTATGGTTCGCCCTCGCCTGCACAGCAACATGGCGGCTACGGTGGACAACAGCAACACGGTGGTCCCCCAGGGCAATATGGTGGAGGACAACAGCACGGCCAAAGCCAGTACGGCTCTCAGGCGGGCTATGGTGGACAGCCAGGCTACGGGCAGCAGGGCCCAGGTGGCTATGGCGCACAAGGTAATTCATGTTACTATTCACATGTCGAGAGCAGAAGCTGACAGATTACAGCTGGCTATGGAGGTCCCGCACAGCACCAAGGCGGTAGCCAGGGCTACTACGGCGGTCCCCAGAATTACGACAACCACCAGCACAACCAGTACGGTGGTGCACCGCAATACCCTCCTCCCCCCAGCCAGGGTGGCGGCTACGGCGGCCACCAAGGTGGACATCCAGGCCCAGGTCAGCCCGGATGGTAGAGCATTCCGGATGAAGTACGCGAGAAGGAGGAGTTGGAGGCTGTGTGGAAAAGAGAGGCCAAGGTTAAACGTGTCAAGGTCGAAAAAGAGGCGAGAATAACGCAGGAAGGCGAGGATGCTTTTAAGAAGTACCGGGGAGTTTGGAATGCAAAGTTCGAGCAGTTGGAGAAAACGAGTCAAGCGACAAGGGAGGAAGTCGAGGAGATGAAAGCACTACAGAAGGAAAGCGGCAAGGTAGATAAGAAGGGAGATGAGATCGATGCGAACAATTGGGCGGCACAGGCTTTTGACATGCTTAGCGGTGAAGATGCATTGCGAAAGGGGCGGGATTGATACATGAATTTAGTATGCTTCCGTTGTCATAAATTGCTGCAAATAGTCGTAAACACTTTCATATTGTTGCGACCATTCAACATGTGAGGAAGACGGCCCTAACAAGAAAGCAAGAAGGGCGGAGGCTGAGGAGACGTGTAGAGGTGGAGACCAGAAAAGAAAGACGCAGTGTCAAAAGATATCTCAGGCCCAGAAAGGCAGGTCTGCATGATACATCAAACAAGGAGCATTGATATACACGCAACACACGCGCCATACCATGAGTGCATGTAGATTCAATGCGTACCTCACATCCTTCAACCCTTCCACCACCCTAAACCGTCCTAATCAACCGCGTCTTGCGAAAAGCATGCCGGGTTCTCACTTCTCGCTCCTCTCTTTCTCTCCTTTTTTCCTTGCTTCTGGCTTTCCTATCTCTTCCCAACTTATTCAAAGACATTCACCTGCCCACGCTCATGCCCTGGCCCTCTTCTGAACCGGTTATGGAACCGGACCACAGGTGAGCGTGCGAGTCGTACATCGTGCACACAACTTTGTGTTCGGCTGCATAGGGTGTTTGGCAGGGTGGAAGGAGCTGTTTAGCTCCCCCCTCTGGCTGGGATTTGGAGGGGAGTGGCGTACGATCAAGTATCTGTGTTCGTGCCGTGTGTGCGGAGTGTATTCGTCGCTGGAGAGGTGGTCGATCACACGTTGCGCTAGATGTTCTGAGAAACGACGCGTTGGCGATTTAGTAGCCTTATCCAAGGTCGGACAAGTGTCGATCGTAAGGCTGGTTGGAGATTCGCAGCGTGGTAAAGTGTAGCTGTGGTTGTAGAAACAAGCTCTCAGCAAGCTGCTCTTCGAACACAAGCGCCATACCATCCGCAGTACCATGTTGTTCCTGAAATCATCTGCCATGTCTGCTAAAACTTAGTACGCAACTCCCTTTTCCCCAAAAACCTCATCCCCTCCTCCTCTCAACAGGCCCAGACTCCCTCCCTCGGCAACAACCCTCCACGCAACTCTCACCCTCCCTCCCCCTTCTTCAACACCGGGCACACTTCCTGCATCGCACCCGCCAATCCAGCCACTGAGTGCCGCTCGAAACCCTCGTGCGTCCTGTCTTGGTATGCGGATGTATGCACTCCGGCCGTCGGTGTGCAGAATATCGATGGGTATGGCGGACCCCGTGGTGCCGAGATAAGCCTTTAGAGGCTGGGAGAGAAGGGTGGAGACAGTGAGGGCGTCAATGCGATCTGTTTCTGAGGGAGCGATGGAGTTTGAGGGCTGCTGGGCGGCTGTGCCTGGTGTGATGAGGGTGAGGTGGAAATAGGACCACGCTGGTTTGCGGAATGTGGTTTGGTGGAAAATATGTGTCTCCTTTTCCTTGCGCTTGCGCTTCTTTGTGTCTTGAGTCGAGGTATCGCCGCCTTGTGTGGCTGCTGTTGGTGCGTCCACCATAGATGTGTCGGCGTCGGCAGCTGCGTCTTGCACGTTCGTGGGGTTCAAGGGGTTCGTTGCAGCAGTGGACGCTACCGGTGCAACAATCGCAGGCTTATTTCGCGGTACAGGTCCCATTGTGGCTGATTCATGTATACAATCGAGACTATACGAGAGTGTATGAGCAGCCTAACTTCGAGCTTGAAGCTCTGACACGAACTTTTGAACGGAGTTTGTTAGCGCGTCTCCTTATCGCCGCGTTGGGTGGTAGAGAAGGGTTCACCTGCATGAATTTCTTTGACCCTGAAAATGCTTTCGTATGTGAGTTGCATTGAACTTGAAAGGTGGATAGATTCTTATGCACAATATCTGTTTACGGACCAATCATCTTCTCTTTTGGCAATCGCCAAGTGAGCTGCAGTATCAAGCCCAAATGTCTGGAAACGCCGCTGTTGCCAACCGAACAAAAACGCTAGAAAAGATGATGACCAGAGAATGCAACCGGAATGTTGCGTGTGTAGGGTATCATGTTGAGCCACCTAGCTCCGCTGAAAACGCCTGGAAGCTTTCAAGTATGAATTTGTCTTCACAACGGAATGACGAAGGTGATGTATGTACTGCGGGGTCCACAAACTACAATTTATCGCTTGCTTTTGACTGAGCGTGCAGCAATACGACTCTCGTCAGCCTGAGGCGCTGGTACGGCGCCCAGATCAGCATTGAAATCGTGATGCCAAGTGAAATTCAGTGGTCCTTTTGGGAGATTCTGGTTCAAACTCTCGAGAAGGTCTTGCAGTTGCCCAGTGACTACGAAAAGGGTTGGAAGACGGCTGAAGAGTACCTTGTTGGTGGGTGTGAGGAATTTATCGTGCATCTCGTCGAGATCGGCGCAAACTTTTGTAAAAGCACGTTGAAGGCTCTCCACCCGCTCGGAGGCCGCTTTGATCTTGCCGTTCTCAAGCTCTTCTAAGCGACCGTTCATAGCATGCACAATAGAGTCTTCTGCCTTGACACGGTCGTTGTGCTCTGTGTCAGCTTTAGCCGCCAATTCGTTGCGAGCTCTATGCTCCTCCGTGAGTGTGGCTTTGATATCAGCTTGCAGCGTTATCATCGACTGCTGCAATGCCGCAATAGACTCGGTTTTGGCGAAGGGCGTATTGCTCGAGTTGAGTGCGTGCATAGACGTTTGCAGGCTGCCAACTGTTCTTGTCAAACCTTCTGTCTCCCTTTGCGACTTCGTCAATGCTTCCTTCAGTGTTGTCAACGCCTCGTTAGCCTTTGCTAGCGTTTCTGGTGAAACGCCCGACCCTGAAGGAGACTGCACAAGAGCTTGGAGCTGTGGTCCAATCTGTGCAAGTGCAGTTAGTACTTGGGTGTAACGCGGGTCCCAGCTGGTCTGGCTCGTAAGGTCACGTAGTCGTGCGACCTCGTGCTGTAAGTCGGCGACCTTGTGAATCAAATTGGCCGGAGTTGAAGGATGTTGTTGCAAGAACCAGTGGACCATCTTTGCATGTAAATCGTCCGTTGTTATGTTGTTGTACTGGTCTTGCAGGTTCCGCACGGCAGCCTTCACGGTATCGGTCGCCTGTGTCGCGCTTATGGTGTCCTGTTTCGATGCGAGTTGCTCTTTCAGATCCTGAACAACTGTGTCTCGGGAGTCGGCCTCGTTTTTGACGGAATTTTGCAGACCTGCCACAGCCTGCTTGAGCACAACCGTATCGTGCACCACGCTGGTGAGAGTGGCCAGCTGTGCGGCTGTCAAACCAGAAGCTTGTGACGCGGTTCGCTGTTCCGCAACTCGATCCCTCAACCTGGCCAGAGACTCAGAATGGTGCGTTATGCTCTGGCTTAATTCTGCCAACTGCTGCTCAACGGCTGTTTTGAAGGGATCGAAGTTTTTTTCGAAAATTGCAGCGAAACTTGATTGGCATATTTCGATGTCTTGTGAATTGTTGTGGACCTGATTTTCAATTCTGTCACAGTCGTCCTGAACAACATCGATGATTTTGGCCAACCCACCCTCGCCGTCGATACGATCTTCGACTGAGCAGAGTCTTTGCTGGATGTTTTCGATATCGAATGAGACATGGGTGCTGTCCCCAACGGTAGATTGTCGCGCTACAGCTTGCCTTGGAGCCGTCTCTAGCTTCGTGACGCGATCGTTGATCTTGTTCTGTGCCCCAGCTAGCTTTGCCTGCTCGCATTTGATGGGCTCGATCTGCTCGAGGATCTTCTCTGAGGCTGACACACGATCGTTGAGACTCTCCAAGGCACTGCTGATTGTTGTTTGTTCATCTGACAGTTTGGTTCGTCCGGTGTGCAACGCATTCTGTTCATTGGCCAGGCTCTCTTGCTCACTGCAGACTTTCTCAATCTGCCCCACGATCTCTACGTGCTCGTTGGACAGTCTAGCTTGCTCGCTTTGGAGTGCCTGAATAAGACCATTCTTCGATTGCTGTTCGAGCTGGTTATCCTGCACGCGTTTGAGGATATTTTCTGAGTCCGACACACGGTTCTTGAGGCTATCGACTGCCTTCTTAAGTTGCTCGTTGTCAGTCGAGGACGCTGCTAACACGGATGTGGCTGGGACAGCTTCGAGGATATCCACACGATTCGCAAGCTGCTGAGTGTCCTCCCCCAGGCTGCTAACGATGTTCTCCATGTCCCCAAGTCTCTTGCTCATGGAGTCAGTAGGATCAGCAGGAAGACTGTCCACTTTAGTGGATAGCTTTTTCTGCTCGCCGGAAAGGTACTCTTGTTCTTTTCGAAATGACCTAAGTTTTTCCTCTTGGCTTTCGATTCGCTCTATAACAGTAGTTTTGTTTGCATCTGTGTACGATCTTTTGATTAGCCCGATATATTCACGAACATCATCGTAGAGATTATCGATATCTGTGCGTAAATACTTCAGACCGCTGTCGTGATCAGTCACCTTTTGATCTGTCGTGTGGATGGTGTTGCTGATGTTTTTGACCTTGTTTTGTAGTGACAGCAGCTGTCCGGGTAGATTGCGCTTGTTAAGGTCTTCACATAAACTCTGGCTGGCTTCCAATTTCTTGGACATGCCTTCCAGCGTCTTGATGTGCTCTGTCCGCAATGCGTCCATTCTTTTGATCTCGGGCTGTATTGCTGTCTTGATCGCGACCTCGACTGTATCGCACTTCATGGCTTGTTGTTGTTGTTCCTTCATGCTCTTGATGTCTTCTCTGATGCTGGCTAGGTCGGTATCAACGGCAGGATTCGAGTTCTCGACTTGTGCTTTCAGCGCTGCTAGTTCAGCTGGCAGAGCTTTGAGCTCTTCTACTTGATCTTCCAGCTCTTTGACGCGGGTTTGGAGTTTCGCTTCGCCCAGCTGCGCGACCATTAATTGCGCCTTGATAATTTTGACCTCTGGTGATGTTGTGCCAGCTGTACCTTGGGATACATTCGTAGCTTTGATTGCCTTTCTTGATCGCAAGAAGTTCAAAGTTTCCATGTTCAAAGTTTCCGCAGATGAATTGTAGCTCATTGTCGACTTCTGTGTGACGGGTAACATAGAAGGTACCTCAGGCGCAGCTTGCACTGGTGTATTGGACCCACTGCCATTGCTTATTGGCGACATGGTATGCATTGGGCTGCGGCCCGTACCGGCGGTTCGAGGACTCGCCGTTGCTGCATCATTCCGGAACTTGTCATGATTGTAGGACAGGCTGCGATTGCTGTTTGGCCTATTCTGGTCAACATGGCGTTCATGTGCTGAATACGATGTAAGTCCAGGTCGCACACTGTCTGGCAGACCAGCAGCAGAGTTCTTCCTAGAATATGGAGGGCTGGGTGAGCCTCTGGAGTAGGCTGTGTTTGCATACTGTAGTATCTTGTCAGTTTTGGTAACCTTGCCTGTAGGATCACTCGCACCCTTTCTGCTATGGACGACTGTTCGGATTGGCGCCTTCTTTGACTCGGAGGACTATTACCTCGGGACCGCGTCGCGGTCGGTCTCTTCCGCCCGTCCATGGAATCTGTTTATATTTGGACACGGGTGTAATATCGGCACTAATGGATGCGATCTGCGAAGTTGAGATGTTAGCAAACCAAACCCCATGTAAACAGGTGACAAAACACGCTAGCGGTCCGGTCCAAATGACAGCAAACATTTGCGGTTACCCCAGACAGCATATACATGTGTAAGTAGACATGGATACATGCAAAACCACAAAGCTACCCATTGTCCATAGAGAGATTTTCGCGTCTGTGTTAGGGTTGACATACTTGGTGAACGGCGGCGGCGCGCCGGTGATGGAGCGCTTGGGAAGGACCTGGCTATGATGTGCATCTCGTGCACCAGAGAGTGATGCAGATCTAAAGAGAAGCACTGCAGCTACAATCAGAGGTATCAGAAGTTGAGGTATCGAAGAATTGGTGGGGCCAAGCGGGCACACTTATATGTAGGCCTGGGAGAGAAGAAGGTAATTGGAAGGCGCGTTACGGTGGTCCGTGCAAGACACGACAGGGCTAGAGGTGAGAGCTCACGCCGCGAGAAGTCGCGGACGGAGCGCAACACCAATTTCTCTCTCACAACACACCATACGCCATCATGGCCGTTGTAGGTCATGTCAACAGCTCTTCGAGGCCTGTACTAATGATTTGCAGCCTATTACCACCATCGCCGAGAGCAAGGAGCTCCGCGGCCTCAACCTCATCGCGGCGCACTCGCACATTCGCGGTCTAGGTGTCGAGCCAGACACGCTCGAACCAAAACTATCGTCGCAGGGACTCGTAGGACAAGAAAAGGCACGTAAGGCTGCAGCAGTCATCCTAAGAATGGCTCAGGAAGGGAAGATTGCCGGGCGCGCAGTCCTGATTGCTGGCCCGCCAAGCACAGGAAAGACAGCCATCGCAATGGGAATGGCGCAGTCGTTGGGCGCCGACGTGCCATTCACCATGCTGGCATCATCCGAGATCTTCTCCTTGGAGATGTCCAAGACCGAGGCGCTCACACAGGCTTTCCGCAAATCTATCGGCGTACGGATAACGGAAGAGAGCGAAGTCATCGAGGGCGAGGTTGTTGAGATCCAGATTGACCGTAGCGTCACAGGGGTATGTAGGAGAGGGTATTGATTCTGGACCGGCACTAAACGAGAGCAGAGCAACAAGCAAGGCAAACTCACCATCAAGACCACCGACATGGAGACTATCTACGACATGGGCACCAAGATGATTGATGCCATGACCAAGGAGAAGATAATGGCAGGCGACATCATCTCAATCGACAAGGCGTCAGGCAAGATTTCGAAACTCGGCCGTTCCTACACGCGATCGAGGGACTACGATGCAATGGGTATCGACACCAAGTTCGTACAATGTCCCGAGGGCGAGCTGCAGCAACGGCGCGAGGTAGTGCACACAGTCAGCCTGCACGAGATCGACGTCATCAACTCGAGATCACAAGGCTTCTTAGCCCTCTTCTCTGGTGACACAGGCGAGATTCGGAGCGAAGTGCGCGACCAGATCAACACCAAGGTGGCAGAATGGAAGGAGGAGGGCAAGGCTGTAATAGTTCCTGGCGTGCTTTTCATCGACGAGGTTCATATGCTCGACATCGAGTGTTTCTCGTTCATCAACAGAGCTCTTGAAGATGAGCTGGCACCCATCGTCATCATGGCGAGCAACAGGGGCAACACACAGATTAGGGGAACCGACTACAGGTCACCACACGGACTGCCACTGGACTTTCTAGACCGGGTGGTGATTGTCAGCACACACGCATACAACTCAGAGGAGATGCAGCAGATCATCTCGATACGCGCACAGGAAGAGGAAGTCGACATCTCTCCTGACGCGTTGGCGCTATTGACCAAGATTGGCCTGGAGACCGGGCTAAGGTACGCTAGCAACCTGATCACCACCTCAGATCTGGTGCGCAAGAAGAGGCAAGGACCAGAGGTGACCGTCGAGGACGTCCAGCGCAGCTTCGCGCTCTTCTATGACCCTAAGCGAAGTGTAAAGGTACGTGTTTTCTTGCAGGATACGGACCAAGAACAGTGGCTAACGCGATACAGTTTGTGAGCGAGTCCGAGAAGCGTCTGATCGGTGACGCGGGCGACGTGTCGTTCACCGTCACCAACGGCACCGAGGCTATGGACGTCTCATGAGCATGTGCGGCTCTCGTTCTTCCAGGCGTATGATGGGTTTTGGATGGGTCGAGCGTTTGGGCATGGAGCATCCTCGCCGATTTGCATGCAAAAGTCATGACTTGTAATAACAATATCGCTCTTGCTTTTGACCAGTCGAAGCGTTACTCTCGCCGCGTGTTTGCTCGGAGCAGAAACATGCTCAGCTAGAAGTGCTTCCGCGACAGTGGCTTGCATGGTCGGTCTTGCCGCCCTGTGGTAGCTTACGTGTACATTTTATAAAAGTGTTATTGCCGGACTAGGGGCACCCAAATTGTATTGGTTGAAGTGTGCATATGTTCTCACTGTATCACAGCGGTGGCAGATCTCTCAAGGCGACAAAGAGCTCTTTTCCAGTTGGAGGGACAGGCGAGCAGTACCCAAGAGAAAGGAACGGGAACCATGTGTCTTGGCGTGAGAAAACTGCAAAAGTGGAAATGAAGCACGGGAGATGTTAATGTGCGCCCCGATAATTGGTAACGTGCACCCCCCTTAAGTTACCATCTTTAACACTAACAAAGTTGTTTGCAGCCTACTTAAAGAG
>SATY01000436.1:0-27771 GCA_004335155.1 Ascochyta viciae
GCTGCCCGGCGGAGCGAGTCGAGTGAAGCGGCGGGAGCGGAGGTGTCGGTCGAGGTGTCGGCGTCGAGGTGCGGTCGCGCGAGCTGGTTGCTAAGGGGGGAGCGGCTCGGTCGCGTGCTGTCGCCGAACGGCTCGTGGCTGCGTCCGGGAGTGCGGTGGAGGGGGAGGAGAGCCCTTGCGGTGGTTGCGCGGGACGCGGAGGGGGGATGGCGGTTTGGGACGTCTTCGTCGCCAAAGCCGTGCCTGTTCAATGCAGGGTGAGGCGGATGGCTTGGCGCTCTTTGTACGGGAGCACGTTGCGCCTGTTTCGCGAACCACGCCAGCACGCCCCATCTGACTGGTATGGAGAGTACAGGTGAAAGCAGCAGCGTGTAGTGCTCCATCACAGAGCAGCTGCGAGAAGAGCCAGACAAGGTGGCTGCCCACGACAGCCGGCAAAACAGCACCAAGCACACCCACACGCATCACAACGCTGATTCCGCATACAACACTCGACTCCGCATACAGTCACATGGACGCAAATCAACTCAAACAGCCTGTGCTCCAGACATGTCTACGAGCTTACCTCTCATGATTGTAGCACTACTCTCGACATTCTTTGTGTTTGCAGCAAACGATAGGTACTGAAGCACGCATCACCTCGAGCTAGCGTTCAGCATGTTGACTCAAAGTCCAGCTGGTTCAAGGGCAACAAGGCAAGCTGCACTGGCTACATCTTGATTGATCAACTACATGTATATGTACACGTCCCAACCACAACGCTCAGCGTAAATCATGGCGAGATGCGCTTAGTGGTGGACGTTGTTCTTGTGGTGGCCTGCGTTGCGTCAGTCATGGCATCTGGCGTGGGCACGGCGGGTACATACGCAAGTGGAAGTAGTAGTTCTGTGCGTAGCCGAGGGCAATGAGGGCGCCGATGATGTGGACGAGCGCTGTCGACGTGGTCAGTGAAACTGCAGAGGCGCAGGGAATCGACACAGCAGCACTCGACTGCTTCGTGTCGAGAGAGGGACGTACGCCTGCCTGAAGCGTTCTTGCCCATGTACTTCTTCTGGTAGCGTCCGAGGAGACCCTTGGCCTGGACCTCAGGAGCAGCGCCACGGGGGAGCTTCTCGTAGAAGCTCACGACCTTCTGCATGCGGACGGCGTTGGGGGAGGAGCCGATAGCCTTTACACGTGTTAGTCGAGCGTTCGCCAGTCGAGCAAGAGGTAGGCGCAGGTCGAGTGCAGCTGGTGGTAGCAGGCGGGCGGTCGTATAGTGGTGCAGTACGATGCAGTGCAGTACGATGCAGTGCAGTACGATGCAGTGCAGTACGATGCAGTGCAGTACGATGCAGTGCAGTACGATACAGTGCAGTACGATACAGTGCAGTACGATACAGTGCAGTACGATGCAGTACAGTGCGGGTGGTGCGGTGCGGTGCGGTACGGTGCAATAACACAACGCCGGGCAGCGGAGGCGTCGGTGGCTAGGCGGACAGGGCGCTTACATTGGGAGATGCGATCTGGAGCGCCGTGTCAGTGCTGCTGGCGGTGCGGGCGGAGGGCGTCGCGGCGTACCTTGGGGGGGATCAGGGTGGAGAGGGCGCGGCGCTGAATGAAGCTCATCTTGACGGCTACCACTCAATTAGCATCCATTTCACGCGCGCGGCCGGTGGCGGGCGGCGGCTTGGCGGGGAGCGTACCTGGGGCGGGCAAGGCGATGGGGTCGAGATGGGGAGGGTGGTGGTGTTGAAATCAAAGCTGAGTTCTTGCGGCCGGCACGCCAAGGCACGCATCCCCGGCCTCGAGCGCTTGAACCTCCATCGACATGACCACCACCGCCCGCCTACGACACTACGCCCGCCGCCATGTCTGCCCTGCCCCGGTCAATTGGCTCCCGCCTGCTCGCCCCCGTCCTGCGACCCGCGGCCACACGCTCTCTCGCCCCCGCATACCGTACATACGCCACCAACGAGGAAACCCCCCACAACCACAAGACGACGCCCGAAGATGCGCCCGCCGTCAAGCTCACGAGCGACTCCACCCAGATCAGGAAGGAAGGCGCTGCCGAGGGCATGAGGCACGCCCCCGACTACAACGTCGCCGTCGACTACCGAACCTCGTGCGTTGCCCTGCGAGTCGACCCAAGCACGCCCTAGCTAATCAAGCGCCCAGCAACTTCTCCCCCGTCCCCAAGCGCGTCATGGATGGCAGTGAGCCCGGCGAGAGCGTCGCTGCCGCCGTCCTGTCTGGTGCCCCAGTCGACCTCCAGGCCCGCCAAGTTCGGTACGCCTCTCGACATGCAACCCCACAATGTCCACCGTACTGACTCTGTATGCAGCATCTACAAGCCCGCAAAGACCGCCACACAGTCAGGAGACTGGACCTCGGAGCACTGGCTCATGGACTGGGATGTGCTCGCAAAGGGCCACCGCTGGGAGAACCCTCTCATGGGCTGGGCTTCCTCTGCCGACTTCATGAACGGACAACGAATCCAGTTCAAGTCCAAGCAGGATGCCATCAACTTTGCCAACAAGCAGGGCTACGAGTACTTTGTCCAGGAGCCCAATGTTCGCAAGTTCGTCCCCAAGGCATATGCCAACAACTTCACACACGTCCCCGGCAAATTGAAGCAGGTCAGGACAAAGTAAGCGAGTCCGGTGGGATGGATGCATCATGTGTAAATACTGGCTCAAGTGTACTTTCTATTTTCTTCTCGAGTTTGCCTGAGACTGTGACCGCTCTTAGATACTGATAAACAGACATTCGACATCAAGAACGACACACCAAACAGCGTTTTAGTATCTCTTTCAAATGTCTCATGTCTACCATGTTTCCCGTTGCTTAATACCCACTCAAAGGCGAGCTCGGATGTTGCTACGTTGGCTCCTTTCTCTCTTCTAGAACGCAAACTTCTCACCACTTTGAACTCTACGTTCGCATCTCCACGCTCAGCTCTTGACGCTTTCTCTTCTGAATTCACAAAATGCGTTTCCCGCTTTGTCGAAATAACCCTTCTTTACGTCACCCCTCGAGGTGAAAGCAGGCGCAAAAAATGCAATTTGCGCTCCTTCCTCACCGTGAGATACCATTTTGGCTTCACCACAACAACAGACTACACGAACTTCCACCAACGGCAGACCCCATTCCGCACCACTACGTCCAACGCTTGCATTCAAATTCGAGCGGTCGCGACCTCGAGGCTTCTCAGCTACCTCCAAGGTACGACATCATTGTGCCGACTGCTCTCCAAAGCTAACCGTGTGCCCCAGACACCCGTTAGGACACCTGCGTTTCGCTATAGAGATGGGCCGTGGTGGCTACGACACTACACAGCCAGGTGAGAAGAAGTCTAGCATGGGCGACGCAGCCCTTTATTGGATCAACCAGGATCGGAAGAAGAGAGAAGTAGGTTGTCCAAAGCCTCCAGGTCAAACAGCCAAGACTGACCCAGTACAGGAAGCTGCCGCCGTGTCCGCCGCCGAAGACGCCGAACAAAAGCTCATCAAGAGCAAGAAGAGCCGTGGAATTATGGTAGGTCGTCCTGGATTATGCATTATGCGGATGATCGCTAATAGACTATGTACAGGCCGCTAAGAAGGCAGCAAAGGAGGCCGCAGTAGAGTCTGAGCCAGCAGACTGTTAGGAACTCCACGCTATGCATGAAATTGGCGTCGACACTCAACACCAGCATGGTAGTCGCGCCGCGCTTAATGATTGATCGAATCTCCCACGTACCCCCTGTTGGCTACCTCGATAGCACGCGCTGTCGCGATCCTCCTCCATACACCACAAACGAGACGTTCCTCCACATGCTCAGAGGCCATGGAGCCGTTAGCATCGTCGCTGTCGATGTCTGCTGGCTATCCTGAGTTGTGGTTGGCTTCGCGCCCGAGGTGGCTGAGCCTGTCGCCTGCGATTGCGACATTCCAGGCACAACGCTTGTCGCTGCTGCTGGAGAAGTGCTTTGGGCTTGAGCAGTCGCTTTTGCGGTCGATGCCACAATAGTTGGGGTTACATTCTGGTCTTGGGCTTGGGCCTGACCCTTGGGATTCGCTGGTGAGTTGGGTACAACCTGTATCATTGGTCAATTCACAGTCCTCAGCAACGTTTTTAAAGACCAAGACGCCAGACAAGAACAAAAACAGGCATGCATATGCATCAGACATTAAGTCGTTAATCATAACAGGTCGTGTCATCAAGTCATCCCATAATTATGGTCTCCCCCTATTGCGCCAGCATCGCCAGCCTTCGTCTCAAGAACCCATTCACACGCGTCGTCTTCTTGGTAGCACTCACAGCTTTAATTGCATCCCTCGTCGCAGCAAAGAACTTGGTCGCCATCTTCTCGTTTCCAGCATCATTGGGGTGCTCGCCATCCGTCGTATCAGCCACAGCGTCGAAGCCAGTGAAGTTGTCGACGAAAACCACGGGGCTGTTCCGCGTGTTCTTGCTCGGTGCGTACTGCTTGATGGCAGCGTTGAGGTTGACAATGCCATCGGCGCCGGCTTGGGGCCAGCGCTTGGGGTCCAGAGGCAGCAGGTTGGAGAAGACGATTTGCATATTTGGGTTCTTGGCACGCATCTGATCGATCAGGACGTCGTAGGCTTTGAGGACGTCGCCTGTCGACTTCTTGCCAATGAGCACATCGTTGGTCCCGAGCAGCATGAGGATGACATCTGGCGGGTTGGCGTTGAGCCATACAGTCAGGTTGCCATTCTTCGCGTAGTCAGTGGCGAGAGAGCCCGGGTGGCCCTCGTGATCCTGGTCTATTGAGTTCCCACCGCAGGTGCTGGCTTGCGAGCCGACAAAGTCGAAGTTTGTGACCTTGTCGTTGCGTAGTTTGGTTTGAAGGTTGGCGCGCCAACATCTCTGGAGTGGCAGTCAGTACAAGGTGTTGTCAATTGTGTGGAGTGACGACTTACGCTGACAATGGAAGCACCGAATGGCATGACCTTGACTGTCTGCTGAGCGCTCACCTGAGCGACAACCGAGAGGAGCCCGAAGGCGAGAGCACCGAGCTTGACCATCCTGGTATTCCTTGGTTGTTTGTCGATGTGGTCCTGGAAAAGTGTCGTCGATGTAGCTCGAGTATGTGTACAAACTAAAAGTGTACAGATACAAGAGACAAACACTTTTGTGAAAAGTCGTTATGGCAAAAAACAGGGATCGAAGTAGCTAACACGGATGGGGCGTTTAAAGGTTTATAAGGAAGTTCACTCCAAAACACGAGTGAGATTAACAAGCCCGTCCACAGTGAAGCCGCGAGGGGATGGGAGCTAGGCTTAGAGTGAATCTAAAATATGCTCTTCACTTGCTTTCAGTCGACCGGGGGTCCGTGCGGTGCAAGGCGTACTCGAGCTGTCTTCGTAAAGGCACGGGATATTTGAGTGGAGATGGAGCCTAGATACGAAGGGGTGGTTGGCAGTTGTGAGGCAGCAACGACGAGAAAAGGTTTCGTATGCTTTCAAAAGTCAAGTGTGTTTGAGTGAGTAACCAACTCTATTCTTCCCGAACTGTGCATGCATGCCGTTCCAAACTCCAAGGAAAACTGGCGACTTTATAATCCTCAGCACAGTATGAGAGAGCACTAGGCTCTGACAATGACAGCGGTCCTAAGCCCGCCCTCGTAGCGTCTTCTCCCACGGATCTTAGCGGAACTTGGTCCCCTCCAGAGTCATCACCGCTTGGAAATCACACACGTTCTGCCGCGGCCGCCCATTTCACTACCGACGAAAGGGTCTGGCATCGCTGGGAGGCCCAAAGTACAGGATGCGGCTGCGCCCTTGGATGCGTGCACGCACGTATTCGACGCTTCTAGACTAGCGCATTGCTAGATGCGTTAAGGGCGTGCGCTTTTTAGGGGTCCAGCCAGTGCAAAACACACTCCACACCACACCAACACCAAGCGCCATGGCTCACGAGAGAGAGCCCCGGCAGTCGACTGGGGTGTGGAATACAGTAGTGCAAATTGTGGATGGCACTTCTTTTCTTTTCCTGGTAGGGCGCACTGCACGGCACTGCACGTCTGTGCTATGCTACGTTGCTGAGCGCAGTGCTGTAATGATGGATGCACTACCCTGCATGTTCGGCTGGGACATGGCAGGATGCTCACCGGCCAGCAGCACGCCTCGGCGAGGGCACGATGCGGATTGGTGGTATTGGATTATCATGGTCTACTGAATTGAGCCAGCCACCAGACCCCAAGTTGCAGGCTAGAGAGCGCCCGTTCTGCCAGAGGCGCCATGGCCACATCGTGAGCTTGAGTCGGATGTGCAGCATGGCGTTCTCAAGGCGAGCGTCGCGGGCGTCATTGGCATGGGCAGGTCCTGCCGATCTGGTTTGCTCTGAGCAGAGATCTGAGTCTGGGGCTCATGGCGTCGTCACGTTGTTTGTGGACGGGATGGTGTTTTGACGGCCTTGACGTCTGAGGAGGCCCCCGGTGGAGCTGACAGGAGCCTGTGACGATCCATTCGTGTCCCACGATGACTTCAGAAACATCGCTGTCGCGTTGCAGATCGTCATTGACATGCGTTGCTATCGATTGAAGGCAGAAGTCTTGTGCCAATCGATACGATGCCGCTGGTGTATCCGGGAGCGTCTTCTCGTATTTCTGAGAGCGGATGCTGCCTCTGCGCCGCCAGCAGCGAATAAGATCCACTGCATCATTGCGCGCACTAACCATGCTCTTGCCAATGTTGCAATCGATGCTTTTGTTGATCCATCGCAGATGTACCTCTCAGTACTGGGGAATACCTGGTCGATGATCACACACCGTCTGAACTTTAACCAGCTTGCCGGCGAACTTCGATCTTCAACACCTTGCGTCAACACAATACTGTGGTCCACACAGCGCGCTGACACACACCAAGAGAGCTTATCGACGGCTCGCACATCGAAAGCCCATCAGCCCATAACCTCACGGCTCCCTCTCGAGCTTGTCTCGTACCCACGTGTTCCCAAAGCGACCACATAAGGCTAACGCCCCGAGCGCAAGCCTGGATCACCAAGCAGCCGGCGCAATGCACAAATTTAGCCACAGACATTCGCAATTCTTCGATGCGCCTTCTAGGCCTACCCTAGGTTCCTATGTCGGTGAAGACAAGTGCGACGGCTGCAAGGCCGCGAGCTGCATCTGTGTAAGCGCAAGGCTTACCCATCCAGCGCGCGCAGCCACTCACAAAGCGTGTAGACGGAGCGCCCGCGCGCTGCAAAGATAGCCATGCACGTGTGCGAGTGACTTGCGCTCGTGTCTAGGTGCAGCCGGCGCTGGCGTTTTTCGGCGCTGAGATGGAGCGAGTCTGTAAGTGGTGGCTCGCCTAGGCTTGCTTCGACGATCAACTTCAGCACGTCGCGCGGATCACGCCCGTCCGGAAGTGCATTGTGCGGTTCGTCCACGCATTATCGTTGATCAAGTCCAAGTGCAAGTGCAAGACCGATGTGGGCTCGTCGACGTCAGTACGAAGCCGTCACGGCTGCCGAAGTTATGATGAGCATTAGGTGCCGTGGAATACGAGCACAGCGGCATCATGTCGCGACACCTGCAGGGCGAGAAGTCTGAGATGAGTATTGGGACAGCACAGCGTCTGACAGTATCTTGGGGTAAGTAATAAAGTCAGGACGCAGATACTGGTTTGCTGGACACAGTCAGCAGCTGCAGATTCCCTGCATGCTGACCGGGGGTCAACCGCCTTGCTGAATCCTTCTGAATGTGCGTAAACCCAAAGGAGCAGGCGATCCATTTATCTCACCATCTCATCATATCACCCGGGGACGCATGAAAAGCACCGTGAGAGAGACCGATCATGTTTTGTTTCAGGTCTTCAAGACAGAAAAGAGACTTTGGCAGTGATGTAAGAGAGGCAGATGTGATGTAAAGACTCTGAGATAGATTAGCAACCATGAGGCTACCAGCTCCATGTGCTCCGCTGACTGTCTTAAGCACAAGCAGATTGTGTTCCCCCTCCAAAACCGTGGAAAGCTAGCGCTAAGATCAGCTCATGACACCAGTGTGCCAACTATCCTAGCTTGTTTCCCTGGCCTCGATATGGATGGCCTTGAGTATCAATGATTCTGGCATCTTTCACTTCAGAGTCTTTCGACCAGCTGTTCTCCTTTGTTTGAATCTTTTCCACGAGACCGATGTGCAAATACATCCACTCCTTTCGTTCCCTCATGTAACGGCCACCTTCTCACGGCGCAAAAAGGACGTGATATAGTAGCTGTCCCAGTCTTCTATCACAGAGCTTGGAGTTCTTTACTTGAATCTATGCAATTGTTACATGCAGTATTGTTTCCTCAGCTATTTAGTACAGCTGTTTAACCAAAGCTTAACTCGATTAGCTCTCACGAATTGAACAGATAGTATGTTTGCAGCTTGCTCTTCTCGTAATACAAGAAAGATCCCAGAGTATTGTAAAAGCAAACAAAATTCATGATGCTTCCCGTCCAGCTTGACCGCCGTGCTTTACCCTTTCGTGTCGAACTGTAGTTCACTGATGTATATCAGAACAAGATATGGATGCCGGTATTAGTATGTTTGCCACAACAGCAATGAAAAAAAGGCACACCAACGATGGTTATCTTCCAGTCCTCCTCCTCACTACGTGGTCATCTACGATCACACGTCTGCTTTCGTTCAGAATCACCAAAAGCAACTTTCACTAACACCAGCCAACATCATCATGGCGAAAATGCACACGCATCTATCTAAAACACGAAATGGCGTTATTCCTGAAAATTTGGGTAACTAAAGGATACCTGGTGATGACATGGACCAACTTTCACCTAGCCTGTGTCCGAATACATGAGTGGTAGGTGCTCGGCAACAGATTTACCCACTCCATCGGATGTCATACTTTACCGATACACAAGCTTGGTTTCGTATCTCTCTAAATGGTGAGGACATGCTTCTTTTCATTGTTTCGTTGATCGGTTTGAAGAGCATCTAGCGAAGGAGGTCAAGCCCTCTAATACTTCTTGCTGCAGAAGAGCTCACGGCAGTCTCGCTCCCACTCGGGTGGCCTTCTGTCTGCGAAGACGACTGAGGCAGATTTTCGCTCGACGCAAGGATACGCATATATTCGTTGACCGGGCCGTCGTGCGTACCACTGTCGTTGAGGTCCTGGGCTCCGTCGCTCCAACCAAGGCCATATGGCGATGCTTCGAAGCGAGGCTGTGGATAGAACGCGTTGCTGACCATTGGAATGTGTCTGGGTAGTGTGTAGAGTCCCGGAGGTTGTCGATAATGTGAAGCTGGTATAATCGAGATGCCATCGAGCGGGTTTGGTCTGGGTATGAGCTCAGGGTTGGTAACATCGTTCTCCTTGTCATCATCGTTGTAGTGGAAAGGAGACGCTGCTTCTGCTTCTGCGTTCAGCTGATCTTCTATGCGCTCTGTGAAGATGCTGAATGGCAGTCCCTTAGCGTCTGGCCATACATTCTGGGAGCCTGTGAGATATGCCAAATCTGGATGCAGGTTTGGATACGCGTCGCAGAGCTTTCTCTTTAGCACTGGAGATGAATTACCCGTGATCACAGTTTGAGATGAGAGTTCAGGGGAGAGTGCGCTAGTTGTATCCTCTAGATGTACCGTTAGGAGGCATCCAGCTGTTTATGCAATGGTCAGGGCCGTCACTCACCTTTTAGAGCGTCTGTAGGCAAAGCATAGCATGTCTCTTCGTAATCTTCGAATGGTCCGTCCTTCCTGGAGGGACCATCCGTGCTAGATCTCTCTCGTTTGTTGGGCGAAGGGGAACTTTTTGACCCATCGCACGCATAAACCCGCTCCAGGTCACTATCTTGCGGATGGATCTGCATGTTGTAAGACATCTTCGGCTTTGCTCTCCTGCGTGACGAACGTCGAGTCGGCTCTGGAGTTCGGGATCTGGCCCTCTTCCTCTTTCGGCCTCGTGTGGGTGGCTGTGAATCATCATCGTCGCTGTCCTCGTCGCTGTCCGCACTTCCCACGTTAGAGCCAGACTGTTCGGAAGAAGCACCTGATTTGTCGGAGAGCGTGATCTCCTCACCATGCAACGAACGGCGCTTGGCCGCTTGTGTTGGTCGAATGAAGTCATCCATAGGATGATACTTCTGGTCATACATGAGAGTGCTCTTTGCTCTAGCACTGCGACGTGGAGGCGGGCATGTAGGGATTGGTATCATGATTTGAGCATCTGAAGATTCAGGGCTTGCTCTTTGAGCGCCTTTTCGTGGTGATAGCTGAGTCTGGCGCGTTCGAGGCTGCTCGGCACATTGGCCTTCAGTGCTGGCTGTGAATGTAGCATCGTCGTCAGGTTCCTCGATAGAATTAGGCCTCAGAGTCAACAGCGATATCCCTTGCGGATTGGAAGAAGAAAGCTCACAGGTGTTTCCGGCAGACTGTGACCTACAACGTCGTCATCGTCCAGGCTCAGGTCTGCACCCGTAAAATTGCCCTCACCTTCCCTTGCCATGCCGATTTCAGGACTGGGCGGAACAGAGCTGTAATCATCCTGCATAGACGTCAGCAAGTTCCTCCTATGCTTGGGTTGGAGGGCAGGGCAAATCGTTGCCTACTTCTGAGCTCGAACGACTCGAGATGTGGTTGCTCTCGGGAAATTGTTCAGCAGCTTTGCCTGCGTCATTGCAGGTAGGTGACGCCATTACCTGCGACTGGCAACGGTATGAACGGACTCAATACTGCAAGGACAGCGTGAGCACAGACTGAGACGTGAGCGTGAGCGTGAAAATGGCAGTGCACTGCTGGATAGCTCAACAAGGGAAGCGTGGTGCTGTGTGCAGTTGGAGAGCAGAGAGACGAGGAAGGAACGCGAAGCTCGAGTAACGACTAGTAGTGAATGGCAGGAGCGAATGCAGCAGGCAAGCGCCACGATCAACTGCGCACCACAAAGAAGGAAACGCACAATTTGGGACTGCACTGTAGAAAATGTGAGTAGCAGATCTAGTGATGCTGGTGATGAACAAGCAGTGCATTGGGTATCGCTATGGGTAGTGCAAGGTAACAACTATATCCTCTGCCGACTACAATGATGCGAAAGTAATTATGATGTCGAGTAAACATGTCCCTATGAACAAAAGCGAATGGCAATGCCCTTCTGCCACTTCTGTAGGTGATGCAAATGGGTATCGTCTTCGTGACAGGCATGAAGCAACGTGGTATGCCGCCCCTTTGATGTGCCCATGAGACACCAGATAAACAGTATTCAAGTAAATTCGCAAATAGGACTGGAAATTTTACGGTGAAGCGTTTTATGCACGAGCGGCTCGTCGCGATGTGAAGCGCACCGGCGGCATGACGAAGTCCATGTCTTCGTCTTCATCATCATCGTCGACTTCAATGTCCATTGTTTTTGGCGCAGCGACAGTGGTTGTAACCGGTGCATGGATAGTTGATTGAGCCGTGACAGGCTCCAGTTTTGCTTCCGGTTCAGGAGCCGGCTTAGGCGCTGAGATGCTTGGGAAATGCCTCTTGTAGGATGGCTCCGTTGAGGAGATGGGTGTGTCAGATGTCTCTTGGTCTTGTAGGGCTTGCATTCGTTGTGGTTGACTCGCGTTACACTTGGTGACTTCTGTCTTTGCTGTGGTCAAGACATTCTCAAGGTTCGTGCGTGCAAGCTTCAGCTCGGTCCTGCAGTCACCTTCACGTAGACTGAGATGGGCCGACTTCTCGCACAGCTCCTGTGCTTGCTCCAATGTCTTGTCTGTGGTCTCGAAAAGCTCTACTGGGGGGATTGGACCACCACTCAAGCCGTTGCCACCTCTTCTGGCAGCCGCGGCACGTACTCGCATGGACGTCATATGTGGTCGGTAGCTGATCTTGGACATGATGTTCTCTTCTTCTTCTTCCTCCTCCTCGTCGTCTTCGTCTTCGCTCGAGCCTGCAATGGCAGCCAGTTCGGCCATCTTTGCCTCCATCTTTGCCTTCCTCAGCATATTACGGCCCATAGCTAACCCGCGTACAAGCAGCTCGAACGACTTCTGCATGTCTCCGTCGTAGCTGACGACCACCATCGTTCTTGGACGGTACTTTGTGGGTCCTGAGGGGCCAGATGAGACCGAAGGCGACTTTCGCTTGCGACTACCGAGCGGGTTGGCTGGGGTGGTGTTTGACGGCGTGTTCTCTTCTGCGACGACGTCCAGTTGATCAGGTCGTATCGAGTCGACGGATCCAGTTCTGCCCTTCACAAACGGCGATAGCGACACGGAGACTCTGGCGATTTCGTCTTGCATGCTCGAGATCTTCTGTTCTATGTTCGCAATGTCCTGGAGCCATTGTGGTATGGTTTCCAGCAGGTAGGTGAAGGACTTGGACATGTCTGACATGCTGCGCGGTTTGCTCGTGTGCCAGTAGGTTGTAAGGAGACAATAACGTTGGCCAGTTTAGGTGGAAAGAGGGAGGGCGGCGTGTGTTGGAGCGGCGTGGGCGAGGTTCAGTGCAGGATACAGGAAGCAGGTCGTCGGGCGAGCAGTCGTAAACGTCGTAAACGTCGTAAAGTGGAGGTGGGCGGTGGTGGAGAGCATGTAACGTGCGTGCAGCGGAGCAGGGCGGGCTGGCGGTGGTCGGCGACTTATGTGGAGAGGGAAGCGGGTGGGCGGGCAGGGGTTTGCATAGGCTGAAATGATAGGATCAACAGGCCACGCTTCGGCGGACGGACGCGCAAGATGATTACGGTCGCGCAAGGTCACGGCGCATTACATGAAGAGCGTGCAGGAAGAAGAGAGCGGAGCGTGCAGCTGGTGCAGAGGTGCAAGGTCTCAAAGAACGCAGAATGCTCCGAGTGAACGGTTCGTCTGCTAGGTTCAGACGGCCCTTTTGTGCCACACTGGCCCGCGGTCGATCGCATTCGCACTCGGCCTGGATTCGAGCTGGGCCTGGAGGCTGGGCGCTTCTGGAGTACCTCACAGCCTCTACTCACACACATACCCATTATTTGTTTTGGCACTGGCAGACGCTGCTCCAGTGTGCTGCATCATGCACGGCAAACGCGGCAACAGTCGAGCTCTGCTTTGACTCGACAGAGAATGCCACTGCGTCACAAACAGCAAACTGCGGGAGGGGAGATGGGATCTACACGCCTGTTGTCGACTAAGAGCAAGTGCGTAATTATGCCTCAAGCATCCGTAGCGTAGCTGTGCCGCCGGTGGGATGCCTGCGAGACGTCTTGCGAGCGTCAGACGCGCAGCTCAGAAGAATCACCGCTCCACTCACCACCGCTCGCTCGCCCACTGCACAGGAGCGGCGCGGGTATAGTAGTGTCATTTGCGGCTGTTCTCCAATCAGCTCCATCGCAGAACCGGCGAGCGTCTCTCCCGGACCCTCCGCAGGTTCGGCACGGTCTGAAGCGAGACAGTGCGGAACGGGGGGCTGCCGTTGGCTAGTGTCCCGTTGCTCACATCTTGCGCTGTGGATAGACTGCAAAGTTACGTCTTCGGCAGGATCATCATAGTACGTCTGTTAAGGTGTTGCAAGGCAGTGGCATCTACTCGCAGACGCTGCTCAAAGAAGCTGGGCACATGATCAATCTTCATGCAGCGGCAGACAACACATCAGAACGACCCCTCGCCGATGCGAAGGACAAGGCACGCCGGACCAACGGTCACATGGCGAACAATAATACAGAGCCAGCAATAGATGCCAAAGCCCACCATAGACCAAATCACTCTTTGACCACTCTTTGGCGATATCCACAACGAAAGACAAGACGGCCGTCTCGCTGCATTCGAGCACGGCGTGCGGGTCTTCGCCTCATTTGTCCTGATGCGGTCAACACCGTTTCCAAAGCTATGGTTCGTCTTCTAACCGCGCATTATTGCGTACGGACAAGGCCAGCCACAGCCGACCGACTCGACTGTCACTGCCCAGATTACCGAAATTGACAGCTCCGTGTCCCCTTAGGGACGCTCGCCCTCTGAGTCCAGCATTGGACGATTTCAGACACCTCCGACGTTCTTACACTGTCACATTGCCAAGTCGATCCATGCTCCGGCGCTTGATGACCTTCGGGACGATGATGAAAACGCTCGAGAAGGCTGCCGTGTAACCCGTTGTCGCAGGCACCTTGCAGTCGCAACTGTAACGTTCCGACACGAGTTCCCCAGACTGTGGCTCAGGTCGGCGACCTTCTCGAAAGTACGCTGCAGTCCTTACTTGACCCGCAGAAACCTGATGGTTTGAAAGTGGATCGTTTCAATGCTGCGATTGCCCTTCACCGGTGTTCCTGAACTGGGAAGGACAGCCGGACCGGGCCCTTAGGCTTTGCTTTTCGACAGGGCATGGCGATGCACAAACACACCTGGTGGTATGCAATTGGAGGAAAAAGTTTGATCTGATCACTGATCAACGCCCCACCCGTCGCAATTGCGTCTTAACGCTCGTTTCTGCTCGACTCTGCTCGACTCTGCTCGACTCTGCATGACTGTTCGTGTGTGGTTAGACTCAGAGCTGAGAAACGCCGACTCTTGTGACGAGGTTTCGAAGAGAGTTTGTGGTGCGAACGGTTCAGGCAATGCGAATGTTATCGCAAGATGTTCAAAGTGGAAGCCATCGTTCGAGCACAATGACCTGCAGCTCCCGCGCTACCTCGTGCTTTCGCTATCGATAACGCGAGCGCCAAGAGGTGCATGCAGCGTGCGGCTTCAGGTGTCAGATGCTATACAGTCTCGAGTACATGTTCGAACATCATGTGCACAATGACTGTTAAGAACAAAGCTTCAAGCTTTGGTTATGGCCCAGGATTGCTGCTGTCGGCTGCTACCAGATGCTAGACTGTGACGCAGCTATAGATGACGACACCATTAAGCGGGTTTCCAGAGCTCCAATGCTCTCATCAACACCTCATTGACCTAACCGCTCATCCTCGAGACCACTCATACAAACAGCAACCATAGCTTCACGATCAGCAGCCCGTCTCACGCGTCTCTTACGCACCATGTCGACCACCGCACCCGCAGCCTCGACGCTTCCGCAGGCACCATGGAAGCAGCTCTTCAACAAGCACCTTGGCGAAATGAAGCCTCCTCAATTCGTCCTCGGCACTCTCGATAAAGCTCCAGAGGGCTCTCCCACAGACTACGTGCCTCGAGTGCGCTACTGCATCTTCAGAGGCTTCTGGGCCGAGCTGCCAGAGAACAAGCACAACGATGCCGAGCGCAACCCCGAGCTCTACCACAGCGACTGCCCTACTTTCACAACGGACGTGCGCATGGAGAAGGTCGGACAGATCTTCAAGACGAGCGCCGGACACGCAGAAAGTGACGACCAGGTTCAGGGCAGCGGCGGTGGAGGACCAGTTGAAGCTGTCTGGTGGGTCGAGGGCGAGACTCAGACGCAATGGCGTGTTGCAGGCAAGGCCTATGTGATCGCTGATGACATTGAGGGCTCGGAGGAGAGCAGTGGTGTCAGGACAGTCAAGAGCGAGGTGGGCAAGAGGATGCGGGCGCTCAAGGAAGGTGGGGAGAATGAGTGGAGTTGGCAAAGGGAGCTCACAGGCTTCTTTGGCAACCAGTCTCCCGCTATCAAAGGTATGACTGACTTTCCTGTACGCAAGCCACCGTTTGGAGCTGACATCGCATAGGCTCCTTCAAAAACCCACCACCAGGCCAGCCAGTAACCGCGCCCTTTGACAAAGAGCGTCTTCAGCTCGGCTCAAAAGCAGAGGACCTGCACGATGAGGTTGCGAGGAAGAACTTTCGTCTCGTGGTCATTGTCCCTGACGTTGTTGAGCAAACTGATCTCAGCGATCCCGAGAAGGCACGGAGGTTCAGATACACATGGGACGCCGAGACCGCGCGGCACAACGCTGGCTGGAGGACAGAGGAGCTGTGGCCATAGTTGCATACCTCGATATCACACACACAATTATATAGTAAGCAACTAAGCATGCCAGTCCCCAGACTCCATACTCCAAAGACCGATAACGCACTCCATGTCTTGTAACACCCTACGCCCCATTCCCAAGCGCCACCCATGCACGTCTTCCCGGAAGCGAATGCCCACAAGTCGCCGACCTGTTAACTCTATTAGGACCAATAACCTTATTAAACTCCCTATTATATTAAATAGGAAGAAGCTATTAGCACTCTTAGACTAAGGAGTATAAGGGAATTATGTTTCCTTATATAGAGTATAGCTAGCTAGACTACGCCCCTTGCGTAAAGAACACTTGTATTAGCTCTAAGTAGCTAATAGAAAACTAATGCTAGGAGAAGCAGTTATTATATACAGAGTTAAATGCTAACTTTATTAGATATTAGAATACTATAAGTTAATATTAGTAGATGCTCTAAGTATAGCTACTTAAAACATTATATAAAGATTACTATATTTATATAACTACAACCTATAGACTAATTAGAAAGATTGTTAGCTTTTATTTAAAGAGTGTAGATAGAGCATAACTATATACTAGCCTATAAAACCTACGCTAGAGTTAGTAAATAAAAAGAAGATTAATAATATCTATTTAAACTATTAAACGTGCTAAGAAGCCTAAGATAGAGTAGTTAACTATGTAGACCTAGAAATCCCCTCTATAACAATTTAGGAGAAAGTTAGTATAGCTCCTCCTAAACTAGATGTGTACTGTTAGTACGCCTAGATGTTTAGAGAGGAGCTATCTACAAAAGCGCTACTTAAGCACTAACTGTTTGGACACGGCTCTGCCTACCGTGCTAAGTATGCCAAAAAGGTATCAATGCTCACTTAGATAGTAAGCACATAGCTAGAACGGTACTTATTACTATTTAGGTTAGAGGTAGACTCTAACACATGCCTAAGGCCTAACATTATTTCCCCTCTTAACAAGGGCCTAACCTAGGCCTAACATATAACCTAGTTATAGGATCTAACATACGCTGCTTAGCTACTTAGAGAGATAAGTCTCTAGTACTAGACCTTCTAGTAGCAACAGCACCTTGTAATCTACACTAACCTAGAGGCCTTTATATATAGCAAGTGTGCCTTAGCTTAATGTAACACACACAGAAAATCTAGGTTAGCTAAGACTAGACCTGTGTAGGGTTAATTTATTTAATCTACAGGTAGACTAAGTCTGCTAGTATAAATCTAACCTACGCACGCTTTAGCTATCTAAGTAAGCATAATGTTTAGACACGGCTTTGCCTACTGTGCTAAGCATGCTAAAAAGTTATCAATGCTGACTTAGATAGTAAGCACATGGCTAGAACAGTACTTATTGCTATTTAAGTTAGAGGTAGACGCTAACACCTGCCTAAGGCCTAACACTAACTTTAGAATCGCAAGATTTAGCTCTAATAAGGGAAAGAACTACCCTAAGGCCTTTATACTAGTTATCTAAGAAAGAGCTTTTAATTTCAAGGAACTATATTAGGAGAAGCCTTGTAAAAAGATTTTTCAAGAAATCTAAATCCCTAGCAGAATTTCCCATTCTATTTATACTAAGAAAGAATAGTGATCTACAAATTTGTGTTGATTACTAAATGCTTAACAACATTACTATTAAGAATAAGTATCTGCTGCCTAACATAACTGAACTATAAGATTGCTTATTTAGAGTAAAGTTTTCTACTACACTTAACCTAAGCAGACCGTATAACCTAATATATATAAAAAAGCAAACAATAGAAGATAGCGTTTGAAATCTATTATAGACATTTCAAGTATGTAGTTATGCTATTTAGGCTAAGTAATACACTAGTAGTCTGTTAGGCTCTTATTAACAACGTACTACGAGTTTACCTAGACATTACTACAGCAGCCTACCTTAACAATATCCTAGTTTATAGCAAGACACTAGAAGAATATATAATCTATGTATAATAAGTGTTTAAATACTTAGTGTCGCGCGGGATAGAGCATAAGGGCTAACCGCTAGTTGCTTAGATGTTCGGCACTTCTGAAATAAGCGTCTCCACAACTGCCTACAAACTCGATTTAGCAAGATTATATTATCTCCAAATTTCCTTTGTATATAAGTAGGCTTCACATACACGAAGCAGATAGACACTAATTAAAGACATTAATTAACTAAGTTACTTCTTACTAGCTTGTTACAGTTATAAGCCTAGCTTCCTAAAGTAGTAGATCTCCCTATGCACTTAGAAGAGCTAGTAAGACTAAGCTTATCTGCTCTAATTGTTTACTTATTTTTTTCTCTTAAAACTCTAAGACCTACCTACAATGGCTGAGCTAGTTAGCTATAACGCGCAAGCTCTCTTAGGCATCCTAACTAGACTCTACTAGCTTAAGTTATGTGCTAACTAGCCTAATTAGTATATCTAGTTTACTTGGCACGCTAAGCTGCGCGATGTGTAGGAAATCGTCAACCTAGACGCTCCTAACGCTAACAGATTACACTATAGAGCACCTAGGCTGCCTATAATAGGCTTAAATATACCTGCTCTAACTCCTTTACTAGCACTAGCACTATCAGCCTAACAAGAAGATAAGTTGTCTGAATCTAAGTCGTCTAAAACTAAGATCCCTAATTAGCTACTACCTGCTTAATCTACCTGTAGTTAAACTACAACTGCGCAGCCTACAGCTAAAACACTCTATATAACACCTGCAGTCTATATTAGGTTGTTAAGCCTTAAGATCTATAACTAGGAGCTTGTGAGGTATAAAGTGGAAGTAAGCAAGTGGACAGCGCAGGCAGAGCGACTCTAGAAGCTCTAGAACTAGGTTAACGCTACAGTGTCGCTAGCAATCCTCTTACTAGTAATAGTTAAGCTTGTTAACAACAACTCTACAAGTCTTTAATCGCTTATCTAAGCACTAAAGAAGGAGCTTACTCCTACTAACGTTAGCACCTAGAACCAGGTCTGTGCTAAGTACTATCAACACCTTAGAGCTGCTAGGCAGAGACAAGTAGCTCCTTAAGACTAGTACTATAAGTAGTTATACCTATATATGCGAGCTAAGTTATATAAGCTTATAGAGGTTAAAGGGGCGCTTACTGTATAAGATTTCTTAGATGCCTTAAGTTATAGGATTGCCCTAGAGTAGGCTTAATTAATGCACTAAAGGATTATCTAGGATAGTATCCTAGAGCTTAAACCACTTACTTTAGAGCAAGTAAGCAAGGTGTTTAGTAGTTTAATGCATAAGCACACTGTTAGGTTAAGTAAGGACAATCTCAGAGTATTTGCTACTTTTAGAAATTAATTAGATTTAAACAACAAAAGCTCTTCCTCTAGCAACACTAGAAGCTCTAATAGTCATTCCTGCCTATGCAGGAAGGTCAACATCATGCATAAGTAGAAGGCAACTAAATGCTGTTTCTTACAAACTGCTGTCAAAGGGAGCTCCTCACTACCTGTTAGGATAAGCCAAACCCATTAACAAGAGGTACTTAATTAGCTTAATAGCAACAAGTACTCTAAAGTCTAGAAAGCAATTAAGCAAGCTAAGTGGATGGCAGCCGCTCCTTTAGCTATCACGGGATCAACCTAGCTAGTCAAAGCAGAGTTTCTAGGCAATGTATAGGCTACTCTAATTAACCCTAAGATAATAGCTGTTACTAACTTACTTTTACCTAGAGTCTATAACATTATAGATTTCAACGCTTATCTACTATTCAACAGTACTATCCTAGACAATAGAGCTGCTACCTACCTTGTTAACAGCTCTAATCGCCTTATCCCTAGATTCTTTAGACCCTTTAATCATACTAACATAGTAGAGGCTAGTACCTAAGCTTTTCCTATTAGTAGATAAGGCGCTTGTTTATTTAAGAACGCCCTTTATAGAAAGCGTGGCCTGTATACTAAGGACCTAATCCTTTAGGACGTTGTGGTAGTAGTGAGGTTCTATATTAACATTATTTCTAAAGCACGCCTCTAGGAGAAAGGAGTTTAGTACCTAGGGCTAGATAGCTCTTTACGCGTTAGTTATATTAACAATTTAAATAGGAGCATTGTGTGTGCTATGCTTAAGCGTGCTCACAACCTTACTTTCTTTAAATATAAGCTACTTTCCTGCTATTTCAACTCTCTTATCCTAAATGTAGTGACAAAACAATCTTATAAGTTATACCTTAGGAGCTCTCTAGAGCACCGATAGCACGCACGTACAGGACACCTAGGACCTAAAGCACTATAGGCCTTAGTAAAAGGAGCGCGCAGTGTGCTTATTAATAAGATACTTTAGAAGGATTGCGAGATCTGTGCTACAACCTATGCTAAGTAAGTAATCTCCTGTTAAAAGCGCAAAAAGGCTGCTAAGCTGTTTTAGAGAATTAGGTAGGATTTGTTTAATATGCTACTTAGAAGAGGAGGAGAGCTATAGGTGCTTTTAATTAAGGAGTACTACAGTAGGAAGCTCTTTGTTTATACCTTATAGGGTAAAACTTAGGTTAAGATTCTACAGGTGCTTACAAACTTTTTAAGCTAGGTTACTACCTAGTACAAGCTCTAAATTTGCAAAATTAGCTAAGACAACAACACTACTACACTCTTATAGAGAGAGAGCTCTGCGTACAAACGCTAGGCGCTTAAACAAGGGATTAACATTAAGTAGGTGCCTCTATACACACACAAACCAAATAGAGCAGCTAAGCAAGTAGAGCAGGAAATAATTACTAAATCTATTAAAATAAGGAGCAGTGCTAACCTACCTAAGAAGCTCTAGCTAGAAGTTGTTGCAGCAGCAGCATAGCTCTACAATATAAGTCTAACACACTTAAACAATCTGCAGAGTCTTAGTAAAGAGCTTAATTACTAGTTTACTCACTATTTCTGCTAGTATGAACTAGAGCGGGTAAGAGCACTTACAGCTAATCTAAGACCTAATTAGAGCGGGATATACGCCTATAGATGCTGTGCCTATCTATTAAACAAGGAAAGAGCAGCTAGGCGTAACAGGAGAGGCTTTAAAGTCGCTCTAAGGGGCTATATTAGTTACTTAGTTGGTTATTAAGCTTCTAATATATACTAGATATAGGTCCTTGCACTTAACTAGGTTATTACAACGCGCAACGTAACATTTAATAAGGAGCTCTTTTACAATAAAGCTAATAAGTCTACTGCTATCCTAGTAGCTAAGTTAGCTATATTTGTAGACCTCCTACATAAACCTAGAGAGATAATAGATGTAGGAGAAGCGATTAAACTCCCTATTACTAAGTAGGACCTATTAATTAATTCGCCCACTAACTAACAGCTTAGAGGTAACACTTAGGAAGAAACTCTAGTATTAGATAGCTAGTCTAGTACAGAGGGAGCTCCTGCAGAAGAGACTAAACGCGTAGTTAGCTTAGCTAGCTAACTGCTAGAGATCTGTTTAATGCAAAATTAAGAGATAGGCCTACTTTCCTCTAATTAAACACTAGAACTAGAGCAACTAGTACGTAGCAGGAAAGCTCCTTAGCAAGAGGAGAACCTAACTAGATGTTTATAGGAAGTGCACTCAACTGTAAGAGAAGAGAGCAACCTAGTAGGCAACTAGGATCTTAATAATCTATCCCCTGTATTACAGATTGTTACCCCTCTATCTTAGGGAACAACAGAAAGAGTAGATAAGGCTAGTAGCTAGCGCTCTTATTAGCGTAGAGTCTAGGGCCTACTAACTAGGCAGAGCTGCTAGATTGCTAACAGGGAATGTAACAAACTAGCTAACAACAGAGTAAGCTAGTACGCAGTAATAAGCTCTATTTAGCCTTACAACTAGTACTTATAGCTTCTATCTCTACTAATAGATTAGTTGGATAAGTACAGCAACAGAAAGGAGCACCTTATATTACACTTAGTAATTGTTGCCGCTACCTTACAAAATAAGAGAGTTATCTAACTAAATTATTAGATACACCGCGACGATCTTCCACCTCTCCTAAAAATGTGGAAAGATCTTTCCTACTACCTACTAGGAGCTCTTTTCTGCTAGGCGTGCAAAAAGGAGATCATAACTCTAATTAAGAAGAAAACCTAGGTTGAAATTAATAGATTAAGCACTACAGAAAGGCCCCTGCCGCTTAAATAGGTGTTTGCTTACAAGTTTAACTAAGATAGTTACTTTCTTAAGTGCAAAGCCTAAGTATGCGTTAGAGGAGACCTCTAGGCTAAGAACTTAATTGTCTCTACTTACGCTACAACACTTGCTTCTTAATCTTTCTGCACTATAATAGCTATAGTAGCCTAATTTAACCTAGAGATTTGGCAGTATAACGTTGCAAGAGCTTTTCTTAATGCAAGCTACTAGGACCAACCCTAGGTGCTCTGTAAATTGCCTAATAGCTTCTAGAATCTAGAGAAGGTGGTCCTACTACTGCAAGCTCTTTATAGGCTTTGGGATTCTCTATTACTATGGTACAAGGAGCTCTCTAGCACCCTCTAGGAGCTTAGACTTACAGCATTAAAAGAGGAGCCTTGTCTCTTCTTTAACGCTAAGTAGAAAATTGTACTACTATTCTATATAGACAATATTCTCCTTGCCTTCTACAACAACGATTAAGCGTCTGCTAAGAACCTAATAAGCTTATTAATAAGTAAGTACCAAATTGAGGATTATAGAGCTGCTGAATAGTTCTTAGGAATTTAGATTATATAGGATAGATCTGCTAGAACTATAACACTCGCCTATAACGCCTATATTAAGAAAATAGCCACTAAGTTTGAAGTTGTAGGCAAGGGATCCTTCCTAACAGTACTATTGCTAACAGAAGAGCTGCTTAAGCATACTAGGGAAGCTTTAAAACAAAAAGTTAAAGCTTACTAAGAGCAGGTTAGGTCTATACTCTACACAGCAATTAAAATCTAACTAGATATAGCACATGCCGCTTCTTAACTCTCCTACTATTTAACTAACCTAGGAGCGGCTCACTTTAAAGCAGCTGCTTAAGTACTAGCGTACCTCTACAAAACTAAGCACCTAGGCATAAGGTATAGAGCTTATAATAGCAGTTAATTACTTATCTATAGCAACGCATTATTTGCTAATAATTAAGAGAGTTGTAGATCCTCCTAGAGGTATATAGTCTAGTTGTTTAGAGGTCTAATTATCTAGAAAGTAGCACACTAATTAACTATAACTACTTCTATAATAGAAGCTAAGTTGCTTACGTTAGAGCATGTGGCTAAGGAGTTAATTGCTCTAAAGCGATTTCTAACTAAACTCTGTTTAGACTTAGGAGTGCTGTAGGAGATCTTCTGTAATAACTAACAAATAATCTAATTAGTTGTTAAAAAGAGTAAGTGGCTTACTACCTAGCTGCGCTATATAGACATTTAAAACATATAGTTAAAATAAGAGTATGCTAAGGGAACAATTAAGGTAACGTATCTAAAACAAGCGAGATGCTAGCTAATAGACTTACAAAAGCGCTGCCTAGGTAGGCTTATAAGTGCTTTTTAACACACCTTAACCTATACAGCATGCATCACAAAGAAACAGTTACTAGAAAGAGCTAGTTAATAGGGAAAGAGAAGATCTTTTTTATTAAAACTAATAGGGAGGACAACTCCCTCTCTAGGGTGTAGAACGCTACTGCAGCTACTAGTAGCAGCTCTTTTAAGCGCACACCTAGCAGCTGCAGGGCTTAAAAACCTAACAAACAGCTACCTATCTACGCTCTAGAGAGGTCTAGGCATAGTAGCTGTTATTAACTATCTCCTTTATTACGCAGATAGCGACGTGTAGCTTACTAACCTACTACACACTTAATTAGCTATAATATTAATTATTAAAATAAGGTTACTTACTAGAGTTGTTACGCTATTAGACGCAACTAGCGCGTCTACTAGCTCTATCCCTAGCAGCTCTAACGCTGGGTGCCTAATAAGCTGTTAGTCTACTATCTAATAGCTTTATTTAAGCAATATATAGGGGGTAGCAAGAGTGCCTAGAGGTATAGCGCTTGCAGCGCCTGCTGCGCAAACCTATGTCTAGGTTCTCTAGGCACAGCGCAGCTAAGCTGCTTACTAGCAGTGTGTCTACGCAGTACGCGCAGGGGATTAGCTAGTGCACTAGCTCTAGAGCGTCTAACAACATAGGGGGGAGCTTAGGCAGCGGCAGAGGCAGGGGCGAGGTAAGGGCAAGGGCACAGGTAGTAAGGCTAGCAGCAACTATAGTGGCAATAGCAGGGGCGTTAAACAAGCCTGTAGGCCTAACAGATAACGCTTAATTAGCTAAAGCTAGTGTAGGAGGAGGCAAGGGTAGGGAGAGAGAGTAGCTGCGCAGTGCGCTAGGCGCGCAAGGCAGCAGCAGTAGCAGCAGAGGTAGTAGCAGGAGCAGAGTAGCAGTAGCAGCAAGGGCGCGCGTAGTAGCGTTAGCAGTGTTAGCAGCAGCAGTGCGCGCGCAGCGCTAGATCTTAGATTATTTCTATACTACGTTAGCTAAAGGTTTAAAAGAGTAGACAGTAGGACTAGGAGAAGCTTAATTTAGACACTATCTAGTTACAACAACTACTAAAGCTTACTAACAGAGCCCTAGAGCTACTGCAACTAAGAAGAGAATAAATTAACGCTGCTAACAACTAGCTAGGGAGTGATAGGATAAGAGAAGGATTGCTAGCAAGCAACTAGGGAGTGTAGGAGTTAATTAGAGCTAAATTTAGGCATATATACAGTTATAATTAATAAGATAGCTAAAGAAATAGAGAAATTAGGGGAGTTAACAGTTTATATAGAATGCCCTAAGCCTAGTAAAAGTAAGAGTGACGCTTAATTTCTCTTAACAATTAGGTGTTACATAATAACAGAACTACGCAGTTAGTTATAAAACCTTACTCTTACCTTTACTCTCTAAAAATTAACACTTACATATGCTAAATAGAGAGGAAACTATCTATAAGCAACTAGTTAATAACTAGAAGCTTAAAGTGGTTAGAGGCAGAATATAACTATAAGACAATTACTTAGGTTATATATTAGGCGCTTAGAAGACAGATAATCTATACTAAACTATCTAGGAGGTGTGTCGCGCAGGATAGAGCATAAGGGCTAACTACTAGTTGCTTAGATGTTTAGCACTCCTAAAATAAGCGTCTCTACAACTGCCTATAAACTTAATTTAGCAAGATTATATTATCTCTAAATTTCCTTTATATATAAGTAGGCTTCACATACACAAAGCAGATAGACACTAATTAAAGACATTAATTAACTAAGTTACCTCTCACTAGCTCGTCACACTTAGTAAAGGCAGACGTTAGGCTAAAGCTAGAAAAGTGCAAATAGCACAAGTATAAAGTAGAATTCCTTAGCTATGTAATAAGAAGGTATAGAATTAGGAATAGCAAGTTTAGAATCTAGGTAGTAAAGAATTAACTAACAACTGAAACTGTTAAAACATGTAAGAGGTTCTTACATTTATTAACTTTAAAGAATATTTTATTAAGGATTACTTACTTAAAACTATAACGCTTAGTAAACGTACGTGGAGGGATGTGATATTTAAGTAGAAATAAGTATAGAAAGATGCATTTTAGTTGCTTAAGTAAGCATGTATAGAGCTACTTACTATGATTAAATTTAAGAGTAAAATCTGCTTTAACTTAAAACTAATGCCTTAGATTTAGCATTAGGAGCATAGGTAACTTACGAATAAGATAGACTATGTTAACTAATTACCTATTATATACGCAAGCTTATAGCCCTTAAGAACGCTATATAAGAAAGAACAAAGAACTATTAGCAATTATATTAGCTTTAGAACATTAGCAAGTCTATGTAAAAAGTGGCTTAGACCTTACTATGTATACAGATTATAGAAACCTAGTATAGTTTAGCATAACTAAGGTACTTAACTAGGAATAGGTTTAATAGGCTAAAGTACTAAGATGGTATAAGTTTAAGATCCTGTACACACTAGGAAATAATAATAGTAGAGCTAATACACTTCGTTAACAATACAAGCTTATAGAAAATAAGATAATTAAAAATCACGCTATACTTAAAGTTAACAAGAGTAAATTGTTAGGACTATTAATGCAGCTTAACAATGTAATACAAATTAGAGTAGAATAGTGTGTAAAGAAAGTAGAGGGAGAGGAAAGGAGGACAGAGTACTTTCTTCCCTAATCTAGAAGACCTATACTAACTAGACTAGGTAATTCTAAGATAGGAAGCCTAGAGCCTAAAGAGGCAAGAAGAGTAAATATAGTAATAAGATAAAATAATCGACAAGTTATTATATTAAATGCTATCTACAGAACAAAGGGAGAGGAAAAGTAGGTAGTATTTATACTCTACTTCTCTTCTCTCTATTACAAAGCAGAAAAATCTAGAATAGCTATTACTAATTAATGCTTAGAAATCCAAAGTAAATTTCTAAGCAACTTGCATATGCAATTGCATATACAATTACGCAACCTACTAGTAAAGGCAACGTGTTTTTAAGCTGCTTGTAGTAAGAAAGCTAACTCTAGGTCTAGTAAAGCTATTGCAATAATAAGCACAGCTTTCTAACGCTCTTTAATTAGGCATTCTTTAGATAGTACTTTACTAGAAGAGATAAGCACTATACCTAAATAGGGAAGTACCTGTATTTAGGCCTAATATAGATATATTTAGGCTAAATAGCTTAAGTTGGCTTTTTAGGTAATAGCTATTCCTAAGAAGGAAACTATTAGATAAGGATTATATTAATAAAGTCGTATAACCTTACAATACATATATGCGTATATAGTAGGTATATGTAGAATATATCTTACTAAAATAGTGCTAAGTATATTTATTTTAACTTCTAGTTATTTAAGATTATACTAACTACTAGAACTAGATAGATCTTTATTATATTTACTAGATCTGTGTTTTTATTTATCTTCTTACGAATTTACTAGTAGAAGAATTAAATATAGTACAGTTAGCTTAAACATCTAAGTAATTTAGCTTAGATTTATTGCTAGAGCTTAAGCTATTATAAAGTAAATTATTGTTTATAAAAGATTTATACTTTTAGTTTAATTAAATCCAAGTAAAGGCAGCTAGGCTGCTTAAAGTATTTAGGAGAACTTCTTAATAGAGGATTAATATTCAATGTTCTTAACTTCAAAGTTAGACTAGCGCTTAATTAACGTATTAGGCTTGTCTATACTAACATAGCCTAAATTATACTTAAAGTCTAAAGGATAAGCTAAATTAGGTGCAGTAGCTAGCTAAGAGGTATTTTTGCTTCTTATTTTGCTTAATAATTATATCCTAATGTTACAGAATAAATACGCTAATATACTAGCTAAAATTAGCAGGTAAAACATAGTTATATTTTGACTCTATTCAAGCTGCAACAGTTATGAGCCTAGGACACTAAAACTGCGCTAGCAGAGGTTACGTAGATTCCTAGCACAGTAGGTGCCTAGAGCTAAGAGCAGCCTAAGTTGTGCTGCAGCTAGTTGACTAGACTAAGCATCAGGTCTAGCGCTAGAGGCTGGATTCATGACCCTGCAGGCACTTAGCCGCGTATCTGTGATAATGTCCACCTCCTACTCTACTTGCACAACGTGAGGGGGTGTGTTACAGAATAAATACGCTTATATACTAGCTAAAATTAGCAGGTAGAATATAGTTCTATTTTGCCTCTATTTTTTCTGCAACACCTAAGCTTAGTCTTATTTATTCTAAAGCACACCTTAAGCTATTAAGTAAATTATCTGGCTGTTGGCCGTTTTGTGTTTCAATTTTGTGACTAGTGTTTGAGAAGGCACTCATCTGCGCCACGAACCAGCACCGTCACAGGGGTATCAATTAGCACCAGTTCTTTAATAAAACATATTATTGATTTTAAGTCTAACTAAAACACAAAAGATAGTTAATTATATCTACCTCCTTATAGCAAAGCGCATCTGTATTAAAGCTAGTTTATCTAAATAACAACAT
>SATY01000437.1:0-27768 GCA_004335155.1 Ascochyta viciae
GCACTGGGGCCCCGGCGGGCGCCCGGGCCTCCCGCCCCACCCCCCCCGCGCCCCGCGGGGTCCCCCACCCCCCCACCCCCCCCCCCCCCCACCCGCCGAAAATCGACGCCCTCCGCCCTCGCTCCCGTCCGCCGGCGCCTCGCTCACTCCAACACCACCCGCAACCCAGCGTCGCAGCCCGCCCAACCGCCCAACCATAGCAACCATACCACACAACTGCCTACACAACGCCATGGCCAAAACAAAGAAACCCAGCGCCGACGATGCCGGCGAGCTGATGGTCTCGGTCGAGGTCTACACGCGCACCAGAGATTCTGTACGTTTCGCCCCGTCTGTTTGCTACGCGTGTCTGCGCTGTTCGCGTCGTCTGTAGCTCTTCGCGACGACATACACGCACGCTGCCACGCGCCATTTCTCATCATTGCCGCCCTTTCCACACTCACATCGCCTATCGTCTTGGTCGCATCGTCTACGCGACTCCATCGCCACGTCTGCGCAAAAGCTGCTTCCCGCGTGCCAGCCCACATGGACCTCCGCCCTCGCCTATGAAGCGCAAACACGCGCAGCCACCCACCCACCACTACACCCACTCTTGCCTTTGAACACCCACTCTTGCCTTTGAACACCCACTCTTGCCTTTGAACACCCACTCTTGCCTTTGAACACCCACCCTTGCCTTTAAACACCCCGCTAACACACGCCCCACCAACAGGTCATTGTCTCCCTCACCAACCTCCAAGCTGGCCTTACTCACGTCCAGAATGGACTCAACGACCTCTTGCGCGCCTACATGGAGCACACCACCTCCGTCATTGCTGGCGAGGATGGTGCTCTCGACAAGCTCCAGCTGCCCCCCAACATCACAGCCACCGCCAATGCTGCTATTGAAGCTGCCTCGTCCACTGCCAACGGCATCGCTCAAGCCATCACCGCAGGCGACAAGACCGAAGGTGCTGCTGACACCGGCAAGCCTGCCAAGGGCATCAAGCGCAAGCGTGAGAAGAAGGAAAAAGACCCCAATGCCCCCAAGAAGCCCTTGACCGCTGCCTTCTTGTACGCCCAGACAGCCCGACCCATCGTCAGGGGCGATCTGGAGGCTGCCCTGGGCCCTGAGCAGAAGCTCGAGCCCAACGCGGTCAACCTCGAGGTAAACAAGCGCTGGAACGAGATGCCTGAAGAGGACAAAGAGGTAAGCACACACTGCACCCCATCTGAGGCACAGACACTGACTTGACAACAGACCTGGAGGCAATCCTACCGCGATTCCATGGAGCAGTGGAAGGAGGAGATGGCTGCATACACCGCCAAGAATGCTACCGCCGCTGTCGACCTCCACGACGACGACGAGGCTTCCGAGGCCGAGGCCGAGATTGAACTGGAAGCCGCTGTCGACTCAGACGCTTCCTCTGAAGAGGAGGAGCCTGCGCCTGCCAAAGCTCCCTCTCCCCCTGTCAAGACGCCCCGCGCCAACAAGCGCCAGAAGACTGCCCAGAACCCCGCCGTCAACGGTGCCACCGCTCCTGTTGTCGCTGCCGCGTCACCCATTCCTCTCCCGCGCTCCATCTCCACCACGGCGCCTTCCACCGCTGTTGCCGAGACCCCTGCTAAGAAGGAGAGGAAGAAGAAGGAGAAGCCTGCTCCCCAACCCATCGCCCCTGCCCCGCCAGCCTCAGCTAAGGAGACGAGCCCTGAGGAGGGAACCAAGAAGAAGACCAAGAGCGGCCGCAGCACACGGAACAACGAGGTCGAGCTCGCTGTCCAAGACAAGGAAAATGTTGCTGCACCAGAGAAGGAGAAGAAGAAGCGTGAGAGGAAACGCAAGAGTGAGGGCGCTGCCGCTTAAGCACTTCGATTCCTGAGCATATCTTATTCTCTTTCTCTCTAAACGCGTACACGGACATGGACGGTTGTTGACCAAAAAAATCAGGTGAGACTGGGGTTGCTCCACGTCGTACATTGCCAAGACCATCGAACATGCAGGACAAACCAGACGATGTGAGCGGCAGATCGAACGTGTCCACGGAAGTAGTCGTTGGGCGTGACTACTTGCAGTTGCCTCGGCGCGAAAGCCTGATAGCCGACGACTACTTGGAGCCCCTTCTTGGAGGACGACGCGATCAAGTGTAACAAGTTCTGCGCTTAGTATCCCACGGTTGTACCTACTACATGTATATAGCTTACCGTGTCCCCCCGAACGGATCGTTAGCCCGCGGTTCGGCGACAAGGGAGGTACTGCGGTTTTGAGCCAATACAAAGAATTCGGTTGGCCGTTCTGCCTGGTCTTGCCCATGTCACGCGAAGGAAGGCTAACGATCCGTTCAGTGGGGGACACTGTACGATGGTGGACGAAATTTGAGTAAGCGTCGATCTTGACTCGTACTGCAGTGATGTTGTGTACCTCTTTTTCTGGCGCCTGTCTCTCACTCTATCCACGCCGTTACATTGTCCAGGTCTTCAAACTACCGTTGCCATTCATTGACGAGGCCGACTGCTCACCGCACAAGCCGCCTCGCCCCGCAACCGTACGAAAAAACGCGCTACATGCAGGCTAGCCCCACCAAACTCGCACCCTACTACCCAGCAAACGATTGCTCCGCTTTACGTCGACATGTGTGCTGCAGGAGATAATTTGCGAGAATACTTGATTCTACCTTCTTCGCCCTTGACACAGCTATCTACAAGTCAGGGTGCCAATTCGGCTCACCCAACATCAAGACCTGACACTCCGCGATTCCACAAGCCAGCGAACCGCAAGGCTGAAGACATCAATATGGAGGTCGATGGTCCCACGCAGCCTACCACACTTGCTTCGGCACAGGCTGGAGGAAACGCCACGATCGCAGCTCCTCTAGATGGTGTCTACAGCCTCGATGACTTCTTGGCCACTCACCAAGCTGAACATGATCCTCATGCAGCGACACGTGAAGCAGCCAATGCGCCGCCAGCAAAGAAGACGAAGAAAAGTCACGGTTCGACACCTCAGCCAGTCGCTGTTGGTGCACGGTCTTCGAAACATACCATTCTGCTCCACGAAAAGTACCAAGCACTTGCTATTCCACAGCCGGTATTTACCTTTGGCGGGAGCAGCGATACCAGATGGACGGTCGAGGTCAGTTTTCCAGGATTGGCAAATGCAGAAGAGCTTCAGGGTCTGAAACAGGACGGCCGCTTCAACAGCAAGCAGGAGGCCAAGGAAGCAGCAAGTAAGACGGCACTAGCTATACTGGAAGAGCTGGAGCAAGCAGGACGCGTTACCAAGGCCGGCAAAGCACAGAAACCAAAGGGTCAGCCAGCATATCATGCACCGAAAGAAAAGGAAGAGCCGGGCGAAAACTATGTTGGTCAGCTCCTTGGTGCGTATAGCGACCCTCTGATATCGCCAGAAACTACTGACATAAGCGAACAGAATTCCAGCGCTCAATATCCGCCCCACAGCCAACATATACTGACTACCAGCTCGGCACCCGTTGGGCTTGTCTCATGGATATAGAAGGCCATCCCACCCCCTTCGGCTCTCTCGACTCTCTCTTCGGTTCCAAAAAGACGGCACGCCAACACGCCGCCAGCTGCGCTGTCTCAAACTTCAGATCCCAAGGACTGTGGCCAGAGGAATATAGTGAAGTCGGCGGCATTAAGAAGCGTAAACCAGCACCCGCCAACGACACCTCGTCCTCGCTTGACGAACGCAAAGCCAGCGTCGCATCTAGTAGCCCTGGTTCTGGCTCCGCAACACAGCAAGTCGCCTCGCTCGCCGTGCTGCTCAACCTCGGCACGCCTGAGTGGCGCTTCACTCACGAGAACCCTACGGTCCCGGATATTCACACCGTCAGCTGCTACTTTAAAAACGGTGGCGCGCATGAGGGTCCAATCGGCGAGGTGCGGAATATCTTTGGAAAGAAGAGAGCCAAGGACGAGTGTGCGCGGTTGACGCTGCAGTATCTGTCGGAGCTGAGGGAGAAGCGGGAGGAGGTCGGGCGCAGGATCATGGCGGGTATTGTGGGTGGAGAACATGTCGCGAATGTGGCTGTTGGGAAGGCTGTGGACGGTGAGGCGAGCATGGCAGATAGGGAGATTATGAGGGAGTCGGTGGACGAGTTGGATGTCTATGAGGATGCTATGGAGTACTGAGCCTAGTCGGGAGGCACCTTTGGGTTGAGTTTGATTGCATTGCTGGAGTTTGGTATAGCACATGGGCACAAATAGCGGGGGTTGATGTCTCAATCTGGAGTCCTAGATAGAGTATTGGTAAAATTCATCATTTGCGTAACTTCAGAAGTACACGGCGTGTGAAACGCAGGCAAGTGAAAGCGACCGCCTGTTTAGTGTCCTACCCTACTTCACCTTGACCTTGTCCCAGATCAGGACACGCAGAATCCTCCTTCTCCGCTTTCCCATCGACAACACCCATCTTCGCACCCTCATCTCAACACCGTTACCACCTCCAACATGCAACATCACAAACCGTGGAAACTTTCCGACGCTCTCACACCACTCCTCAGCACTATACTAGCTATCACATACGCTCTCTACATCCTCGCCTACCCGCCTCAATACCGCAAGTCCGCCTTCCTCGTTCTCTGTCTCCCAGTCGCGCTCGCGTTCAAGAACCAACTTCAACTCACACCATGGTTCACCATCAACGACACATTCGGACGCTTCCTATACATCTGGCTCGCACACATGAGCCACACATTCCTCCTCCTCGGCAGCACACCCACAACCTCACCGAGCAACACCTGGAAATCTCAACTCAAAAAAGCGTACAACCTACTATTCGCACGGCACCCACCCAACACCACCATCCCAGCGCACCGCAACCGCACACACACCCTCACCCGCCTACACTTCTGCCTCCACCACGCCGCACAAGCAACACTAACACTAACCCTCCTCTACACCTGGGACACCTACCTCGATCCCCCCTCCTCTCACCCATCCCCGCCCACCTCGCTACTTCGCCGCCTCCCCTCGCTCAACGCCGCAGACCTGTATGTGCGCTTCGCCATGACGGTCTCCGTGTGCGTGTGCGACATGCTGTATTTCGAGACCCTGCACTCTGTCTTCGCAATGCTGGTCGTCGGTGTTTTACGCCTTGACGATGCGGGGGAGTGGGGAACAAGCCTGTTTGGCTCGCTGGCGGATTGTTGGAGTGTGAGGAGGTACTGGGGGGTTTATTGGCATGATTATGTCTATGTGTCTTTTTCGGCGCATGTCAAGGGTTTGAGTAGAGGGTGCTTGGGGATGGGGAGGCCGAGTTGGGGGAGGAGGGTGCTGGAGAATGGAGGTGTGTTTGTGGTTAGTGGTGTTATGCATTCGGTTGTTAGGTGGGTGCAGACGGGTGGGGAGGGGGAGGTTTGGTGTGTGGCTTTTTGGTATGCGGGGCAGATGGTGGCGTTGGTGGGGGAGGGGGTGGTGGAGCGTTGGTGGGAGGGATCGGTAGTCAGACGGTGGCTCGGGCAGAGGGTTGGAGGAGAGGCGGTGATGATGTTGGAGAGAGTGATTGGCTATATGTGGGTCTTCTGCTGGATGTTTTGGAGTGTGCCAAAATACCTTCTTACCAGGAATGAGTGGGAGATGGAGAAATGGAGAAGGAAGTATTCGAGCTCTTTTGATGGGTACGATGAGAGCACACTGGCCGATTTGGCAACGTAAGTTGATACAGCCGCCACGTAGATCAGGGCAATAAGAAAATGAACAGAGAATTCGCTGGACCAATATGGAGGAAGAAGTTGGATTTGATAGTGCTTGACGGACTTCCAGCCTGAACGCTACATGCTGTTAACTACACACGACTGACTACAGATGCTGAAGAAGGGTATCTTAAGCCAGTCTCGCACTACCAGAGTTGTCAACAAGCAAGTCAAGCAAGTCAGAAGGCAAGACTTAACTTAACTTGTTATTAGGTCTAATATATTAAACTTAACTTACTTATTTAGTTATCTAAAGTAGTAACTTATAACTTAGTTAACTTACTTAATATAGTAGTCTATGTACGCAGTGTAATATACACTGCCTAACCTAGTTAGCCTACTACTTACTTAGCTAATTAAGCAAAAGGGCCCTAGTTTAATTCCTTCTAGAGGCGCTCTCTCTTTTTAATCTTTTATTAGCTAAGCCCCCTATCTACAGAGGTAATAAAGAACTTAAGTTTATTAAGTTTTTTAGCCTTTATATACTTATTTACTCACTAAATTTAGGCAGAGAGACTTAATTTGCTAACTTAGTTATTTTTAAGTAAGTTAATGTCACAAGTGAAGTAGCAAAGCTAGGGCTAAGGTAGGTATGTAGCAGCAACTACCTCTAACCTAGTTGGTAATAAGTACTGTTCTAGCTACATTATTACTATTAGAGTAATTATTTGTACCTTTTTAGCTGCTATAGCTAGGTAGGCAGAGTCTAGTCCTAATATAATAATTACTCTAATACCTAAAGCATTGTAGGTTTAAGTCTAAGTAACGCCTCTAGTTACGTAGCAGATTAGATCTACATAGATCTTAGGTTTAGCTAAGCTAGCAGGAAGCTAAGGCAGGGCTATAAGTAATAAAGTTAACATAAGCTAGAATGTGCTATTGCTACTAGAAGGTCTAGTACTTATCCTTAGTGCCTAAGGACAGGCACCTAAGGGGGGGCTATTGTCACAAGTAAAGTAGCAAAGCTAGAGCTAAGGTAGGTATATAGCAGCAACTACTTCTAACCTAGTTAGTAATAAGTACTGTTCTAGCTATGTTATTACTATTAGAGTGATTATTTATACCTTTTTAGCTGCTATAGCTAGGTAGGCAGAGTCTAGTCCTAATATAATAATTACTCTAATACCTAAAGCATTGTAGGTTTAAGTCTAAGTAACACCTCTAGTTACGTAGCAGATTAGATCTAAATAGATCTTAGGTTTAGCTAAGCTAGTAGGAAGCTAAGGCAAGGCTATAGGTAACAAAGTTAATATAAGCTAGAATGTACTGTTGCTACTAGAAGGTCTAGTACTTATCCTTAGTGCCTAAGGATAGGCACCTAAGGGGGGGCTATTGTTACAAGTAAAGTGGCAAAGCTAGGGCTAAAGTAGGTATATAGCAGCAACTACCTCTAACCTAGTTAGCAATAAGTACTGTTCTGGCCACGTTATCACTATTAGAGTGATCATTTGTACCTTTTTGGCTGCTATAGCTAGGTGGGCAGAGTCTAGTCCTAACAGTTAAACAAGTTTATTAAGTCAACTTGCTTGTTAACATAACTGCGCACTACATAATCGACGCTGCACTACCAAAGCTGGTAGGTGGGACGGAGAACGAAGATGGCCATCAGCTGTAGAAAGACGGACCGCCGAGGATTACTATCCAAGACTCTAGTGCTGTGATCGATGCCTGGTACAACAGTACCGCATCGAGTATACCAAGAGATGATGTTCAGGGTACGCTGGAGCGCGTGGAGCACGACAAAGATATTTTTGTTCTAGCCCTGGAGCTAGTCTGCATATGGCTAGCTCTGCCCTAGCACGTGGCGATTTGAGATCGCGAATGAACACAACGTTGACCTCACAACGCAGCCCTTCGTAAGCAGCGTCGCCCTTCAAAGGAAAAACACTGGGTTTCTGTTCCGTTGAGAGTGGGTTCACTGGAGAAAGGAACGCAAGTTCCAGCAGCGGTCCGACAGCGTGCAACCACTCGGACCCACACAACCGCCCCCGATGTCAAATGACAAGCGGTGAAAAATTTCCGCCTTTGCGACAATGCCCGAGCGTGAGGCTAGACTGACTAACTATCGTCAAAAGTGCCTTCCCTTACCGTATCCCTTTGTTATCTCTTATCGTTGTTTCCACTTCCCCACGTCGTTCTCTCCTGTCACTTACCCCAGACCCTCACGTTCATTTCGCGACAGTGCGCTCGTTCTTTACCAGATACCAAATGATCTCCAGCTGTGTGGGCTCTTGCCAGCTGCCTTCCAGTAGCCTGCCGCCTGTTCGCTCGTTGCTCACTGCAAGCGAGGAGCAAGTCAACTCGGCGCTTCGTAGTCTCCAGACACTGTATTGTCCCCTGCGCCTACCGACTCTACCGAAGCCTAGCGTGCGGCGCAAGGACCCCTCGGCAGCATCAGGTGTCTCTACCCCCATTCCTGTGGATTCTGGTTACGTCTCGCAAGATGAGGATGAGGATGCTGAGGCGGCTGCGGAGGAGGTGACGGCTGCGATCCGCGCGGATCCCTTTGAAAGGACATTTGCCACAAGATGGCTTACGTCTCTCATCTCGAGAGCAGAAGAGATGGACTTTACAGAAGAAGCTCGAAGCCAGGTAGTCGATGACGCCGCATTCATTCTTGCTTCTTTCTCGGATTCGACGAATGACGAGGAAGAGGAAGCCTTGACCCGCGAGTTCTCCTTCCCTACGGAAGTCGGTGTACCGATTGAGGTGACTCTGAACGATGCGCCTTTGACCGGCGCCGATCATACCGACGTGGGACTCCAATCCTGGGGTGCGAGTATCGTACTCAGTAGTATGATGTGCGCTGAGCCCGAACGTTTCGGTCTTTCATCCGCATCGCTGCCGGAGAGACCGTCGGTGATCGAGCTTGGTGCTGGCACTGGGCTCGTGAGTCTGACTTTGGCGAAGCTTTTGCCCGCCCTCAGTGTCTACCCTGCCAGTATCTCAGCTACCGACTACCATCCAACGGTCCTCGCAAATTTGCAAGACAACATCAACACCAACTTCCCTCCCGGAGATAATGTGAATATGCCTGTCAGTGCGATGGCGCTTGATTGGTCGATCCCACCCCCGGACCTGCAATCTTCCAGCGAGTTCCTCGTTGCCGCGGACGTCGTCTACGCCCCGCAACACGCTGCATGGCTTCGCGACTGTGCCGCGCACCTTATCACTGACAACGGTGTCTTCTGGCTCATTGTCACCGTAAGGCAGACTGGTAAGTTTGAAGGGATTCCAGATACTGTCGAGGCGGCGTTTGTTCCGGAGCTCTGCCCGCGAGATGCGGCTGGGCGTTCTTTCCAAATTCTTGAGCGGAGTGAGTTGGAGAAGCGGAGAGGTATTGGAAGAGGCGATGAGAAAGGATATAATCTGTACAAGATTGGGTGGGCATAGAAGGATTCAGAAGCATAGGTGGCGTCTTGCAAGTTTTGTGAGGCTTTAGCGTGCATTGCGGTGCGGACAAGGGGTAGAATATAGATTATGCGTCAAGTACTAGATTTAGAGGTTCGTCAAATAGGCGCAATATTACAGAAACTACCACCTTGCCATCCACTCGGTTCAGCCCTTCACACCTTCAATCAGGTTCTTGATACCCTCTCCGTTTGCTGTCTTCTCCCAAGCTTTCGTAGCATCCTCAAACGGCGTCACCGAACTGATCAGGGGCGCCACCTGCACACGGCCCTTTGCAACCAACTTGACTGCTAACTCGTAGTCTCCCGCACCGTACCTGAAGCAACCCCTGAACATCAACTCCTTATTGCTCACTGCCACGATAGGAAACTCAATCTTCGCTTTCCCCACACCCGTCTGCACATACTTGCCTCCAGGTCTCAGCAAATGTATCCCCATGTTGATACTCGACGCTGCACCAGACGCCTCAATGACAGTATCCACCTTACCGCCAGCGGTATCGATACCAAACTCCTCCAGATCAAATTTCTTCAACAATCTCTCCGCATCCTCCTCAGGACTACTCTTCACATCAGCACAAAACGTCTCAACCCCCAAATACCCCCTCGCAAACTCCAATTTCTTCTCCAGGATATCAACAAGCACAATACGATGCGCACCAAACTGCCTCGCGACAGCCGCGACAAGTAATCCAATCGTGCCACTCCCCATAACCACCACCGTCTCGCCAGGCCTGACATCCGCCAATCTAACAGCATGAACAGCAACACTCAACGGCTCTACCAAGACCGCCTCTCTCAACCCCACAGCCTCAGGCAACTTGAACACAAAGTCCTCGGCAACGCGAAAATACTTAGCCAACGCACCCGCCGTATCTGGTGGTCCTGGCGCGGCCGCAAATCGCATCTGCCGACATGGATGGTAGGATCCGCGCTTACAGGGCGCGCAGAATCGACACGGGGTCCCGGGCTCGATGGCCACGCGATCGCCTACTTCAACACGCGTTACGGCCGAGCCGATGGAGTGGATAGTCCCTGAGGCTTCGTGGCCCATCACTATTCCTGTTGTCGGGTTGACAGGTTTGCCGATGCCGCCGTGGTTCCAGAAGTGCACCTGTGCGTGTTAGCTGGGTAGTGGTGGGATGAGAAATAGATGGGGGGATTACGTCGCTGCCGCATACGCCGATGTAGGCGATGCGAATGAGAACTTGGTGCGGGTCTGTGAGTGCGGGAATCTCCTGGTCTAGGAGTTTGGCATCGTGTGCGCCGTAGAGGACGATAGATGGGTTTTGCATTGTGTATCTCTTCTATCAGAACCAAAAGTGCGATTATCAAGCGTTGAGAAACGATGACTCAATCGGCATCGAAAACAAAAGAGTTGATTAATATACCCCAACTTGAGCCACGCTGACTGGTATCATGCTTATTGCATCGTCAGTTGCGTTTCCTGACTCGGAGGTTGATGCGGGGAGTTAGACTCGTGTAGACTGCCCCACTTCGCTACATCGTAGCGGAACGGTGTACTGTATGTGCTGTTCGCGCAGAGTGACGTAAAGTAGTAGTATGCCTGACTCTCCTCGAGAAGAAGAATTTTTATCGCCGATGAGAGAAGGAATATAGAAAGGCGTACGGGTCAGCGGTGTTAGTAATTAAATTCATGCCTCTATTATTGTGAGGTGAAAGGGAAGCGGACTATAAACAGCTGCGTTCTTCTATTTGAGCAGCTGGTGAAACTAGCTTGAAAGTGGTTTATAGGTAATAAGGAAGTAGAAAAGTACAGCGCTCTTTAAAACAGCTGATAGTTACCGGTGTTGATAGCTGCCGATCTAGTTCTTTCTGCGACACGACCTAATCGATCACTTTACCAATCATTATGTTTTGCCCTCAACAATGTCATTGCATGTCTCTTTAATCTTCCATTAATGACACAGTCATCTTACTAAATGGCTGTCTGCACTAGGGATCTTATGACGCCTTGTGTCGCCCACTCAGGCTCTGTTATATCTGGAAACGACTCTACACCCTGAACGACTATGGTGTAGATTGTTCTGTGGACATAGGCATGGGCATGTGCTCTAGTCTTGGATAACATACAGAGTGTGTTCAAAGAAGTGTTGTAGTCTTCTGATTGCTTGAGAAGCTTGTAGCTTCTTAAGTTGTATTACTCACTGAAGAAGACAATACTCAAGACCTCCAGGCATCATTGTTCAGCAAGGATTGAATGTTATGTACAAGAGCTGTTGTATTCCCACTCACCTACTCCCCCTTTCCTTCAGAGGCAGCGGCACCAGCAACGTCTGCGGACTCCTAAACTGCATCTGCTGCAAACACCACTCCTCCATCTTAGCCACATCTCCAGTTGCTTCGGTGACAGCACTAATACAGTCCTTATCCCACAGCGCCTGACTCGCAGGGTACATGCCCCGCAAGCTACCGCGAATATACGCAAGATACGTATGCAGCGCCTGCATCGTCTCGAGCATTTCGTACGTCCCATCCACGCTGCCATCGTGCTCAAACAGCAAGTCTGCCAGCGCATCTGCCCGCTTCTGTCCCCGTACCTTGTCCTCATGGTACTTTTTGGCCATCGGACGAATGCAGTCTCCCACGCGCCTGGCGATACGCGCCATGATTGTAGCCCATTCTGTGCGTCGGGATCCCGATCGCATTTGGGGATCAGGTTATCGTAGAGGTCGGTGAGGCGCACGATGGCGCAGTCGAGCTCGCCCAGCCACGTTTCGAGACCCCGCTCGCGGGTGGTGCGGGTACCCTGGGCTTTGGTGTGTTTCTTGGCTGCGGTTTCGAGGGCTGCGGATTGTTGCTCGCGGACGTGGATCTTGACTTCACCGTCGGTGGAGGGAAGTTTCGTGATGCGGATCGCCCCGCCTTTGAACATGGGCTGTTTGGAGATAGGGTCCCATTTCGCTGTGCAATGTCAGTTGTGCTTGATTGAACAGTGGGTGGCGTGGAGGTAGTCACCTGTTGTTAATTCGTTGGCTGCACGAGCTTTGCCGCCGGGTTCGGTGTCAAAGTACCCGAAATGGAAGGGGATGAAGGTGTTGCCCTTCTCGATGTCACCAATGCTGACGGGCAGTTCGACTTTGCCGCGGATCGATTCGACAAGGACCTCCTCACGGTCTTTGAGGTCAAGATGGCGGGCATCATCTTCAGATATGACAATCTCTGGCTCAGGACAGGCTTTCTGCAGAGGTGTACGGCCAGTCTTGGTTCGAGTCTGGAAGTGATGAATCCTACGTCCTGTGGAAAGCCTGAGCGGATACTCATCGTTGGGCTCTTCTGGAGATGGGAAGTAGTGACAGGTTTTTAAGATCGCTCGGCCGTTGGGATTCAGTTTCTTGTATTCGTCCTTTGTGTAGCAGGCGCCAGTCTCAAGGTCGTGGCCAAAACTTTCGCAGTAATCCAGCTCTGTGAAGAACTTCTTGTCCGAGAACAGGCGCTCAGTACCAAAGGGCGCCTCTTCATTTCACGGCCACTGAATGCCAGAACCACCAGTCAGCTTGTCGTAGGACATACCGCTGTAGTCGCAGGGCCGGCCCTTCGACATCTTCTTCCATGCCTCAAAGACCTCTTCTGAGTTTTTGAACGGCATGAGAGGCTGGCCGTCCTTGTCTTTGAATCCCATGCGCTTTCCATAGTCGAGGAATATTTCCAAATCGGACTTAGCCTCACCTGGGGGCTCAACGGCTTTGTGAGAAATATGCACAGTGCGGTCGACGTTTGTGAAGCACCCAGTCTTTTCGCCCCATTGAGCTGCAGGAAGTACAACATCAGCAACAGCTGCTGTTTCGGTCATGAAGATGTCCTGTACAACGAGGAACAGATCGTCCTTCGTAAAAAGTTCCCGCACTCGTCCAAGGTTCGGCAGACTGACAAGAGGGTTGGTTCCAGAAACCCACAGCATTTGAATGGTACCCTTAGCGATGTAACTGAGGATGTTTTCAACATGAGTTGGTTCGTTCCAGTGGGGCACCTTGACGGGGTCGATGTTCCAGAGCCTGGCCATGTTTTCCATGTGCACGGGATTCAAATGGTTACGGAAGCCAGGAAATTCACCATCGCATCCCGCCTCCTAGTCACAATTAGCTTCAACGGCGCAAGAGATGATCTGGACAGACCCTGTTGTTCTGGGCTGTAGGCTGGCCATTCATTTGGAAGATACCACATCCTGGCTTGCCCAGCATACCACGGAGGATGTTGATGTTGTTGATCTGACAGGCAGCTGCAGTAGCCTGGTTTGATTGGTAAACGCCCTGCAGAGCTGTAGAGAGCAGAGTCTTGCTGGTACCAATGATTTCAGCTGCTTTTCTCAGCTGCGATGCTGGCACTCCTGTAATCTGTTCGACTTTGTCCGGTGGAAATTCCACCACCACCTTCTTGAGAGCCTCAAAACCGACGGTATGGTTGTCGACAAAATCATGATCGATCCAGTCGTTCTCGAACATAAGATACTGAATGCCGTTGAGAAGGGCTACGTTTGTGCCGATTTTAAGCTTCAAGTGCACTGTAGCCAATTTCGCCGTATCGGAGACGCGAGGGTCGACCACAACAATCTTAGGAGGATTTGGTCCTGACAACCTGTCCAGGATACGGGCCCACAGTACAGTCTGGGTTGCAGCCATGTTGTGGCCGTAGAGTGCGATGCAGTCGGTGTAGTCAATGTCAGTGTATGAGCCTGGCTGTCCATCTGAACCGAAACTCTCGCGCATCGATGCTGCAGCGGTCGCAGTACACAGTCGAGTATTGCCGTCCCTTCGATGATGTAAATGGGCTGTCCCATAACATTAAAACGTGCCGAGAGAACATACATGTGAAGTGTGTTTAGGCCGGCTTTACCGACAAGTGCCAATGCGTAGTACTCTTCTAGGAAAAACTGGCCGGTGGTGTAGAAAGCAATACCGTGCTGAGTCAGTCGGTCTATAGTGTTTTTCGACTTTTCAACGATCAAGCTCATGGCTTCGTCCCATGTAGCCTTTTCAAGAATACCGTTCTTGCGAATGAGAGGATGCATAAGTCGGTCTTCATGATGTATGGTTTTCCACTACACACAGTCAGTCATCAATGAATCTTGATTAGCAAAAGGATGCCAACGACGCTTTGGGACTTAAGCCTACGCTTTAGGTTGCGCTTTAAACGACGGTTTTTTTCGGAATCCAATAGCAATCGACGCTTTAACAATTGATTAGTCAGAACGGCTACGCTTTCCAGTATCCTGGTGCAAATCAATGGAAGTGCGGATGCTTTTGGTCATCGTGCTGCAACGATGCTGACCACCTACGCGATTACTACGCCGTGCATCCGTCATGTTAAAATCCCAGCAACTAATGAAAATACTTGTAACCTCTCTTTAGCAAGCTTTCTGCTATTCCAGGAAAGCATACTCTGCAATATCCATCATGGCTATCAGCTACCAAAATGCCCTTGCATTGCTGTACGACACAGCGACAGGCATCTTGAAAGACCAAGGGCCATCGATAGAAAGCATCCCCATCGATAGGGCTCTAGGAAGAGTCGCGGCAGAAGCCCACGCTAGTCCAATATGCACTCCTCCCACGGATACATCGGCCATGGACGGTTACGCGATATCTTCTGGAGGGACTGTGGACGCGAATCCCGAAAAGCCGGTGACTTTCATCGTCAGAGGCACAAATGCAGCGGGTGACGAGCCCGTTGAACTGCCAAACGAGTCGGTTGATGGCTGCTATCCCTGCGTCGAGATCATGACAGGTGCACAGTTCCCCATCAGTACGACAAAGACACCTTTCGATGCATGTGTCAAGATCGAAGACACGATGCCGTTTGGGGAGAAACCAGGATTCCAATCACAGCAACGCTTTGTTCTCACACGCCCTCTACCGTTGCATGCAAACCGGCGCTTCGCCGGTGGCGATATGCAAAAGGGCGACATAATCGTCAGAAAGGGAGAAGTCGTACGTTCGCGGCATATCATGAGCTTAGCACCTGTGGGCGTCACTAAAGTTGTCGTTCGACGACAACTCCGGGTCGCCGTCTGGACTACGGGCAACGAACTCACTCGTGAGACAGATGGTACTCGTAAAAATTCGCAAATCTACGACTCTAATGGCCCTTTCCTTACGGCTGCGTTGCGTGAGACTGGTGCCAGGGTAGATTTGAAGGGCATTCTACAGGACGATGTGCAAAGCTTAGAAGAAGCTCTCGATTCGTCCGAAGCCACTGCATGGGATTTGATCATCACCACTGGCGCCGTTTCCAAAGGCAAGTTCGACTTTATTGTACCAGCATTGGAGAAGATGCGTGCGCAAGTACGTTTCCATGGAGTTGCGATCCGCCCGGGACACCCAGTATTATTCGCGACAGTGGATAGAGATTATGGACGTATCCCGTTTTTCGGTCTGCCAGGTAATCCAATCGCAACTGCTGCATGCTTTCGCTTCCTGGTCTTACCTTTCTTGCGACGACTTCTCGATCAAGCTCCTGAACAGCCAGAACTTGCAGAGCTGTCAATGAAAAATGGTGGTCGTGATGTTTTCCTAGCGTCTCCATCGCACTTGGATTGCTTCCGCCACGGAACCTTTACCACCCAGCAGGATGGGAGCAAGGTCATAGAGTTGAGTCAAAGCCAGAGTCCAGCTGTCATCTCGCAGTACACCAGGTCAAATTGTTGGGCGCAAATTTCGAGAGGTTGTATAGAGGAAGCAGGTACAGTAAGAGTGCAATGCTATCCTCACGCGCCTTCAATCGAATGAGTTTGCTTAATCCGCAGTCTAGCGACATTCCACTCTTCCTGGGTGTTCGTGTTCAGGATCCAGTCATGTTCGGTTGGTGTGATGAGCTTGCCCTCGAGTTGTTTGACAGTGTAATTTGGGCCTGAACGACCAGCCTCCACATTCTCAAGAAGCTTTCGAAGAGCCTCTGGGCCCCAAACTGCCAGTAACGGCTCGCTGAACCCGGCTGAGTTGACGAAGCAAGTTACGGGAGCCTGGTAGGATTCTCTGAGTTGGCACAGAGCTGCAGGGTCGAGCAGAGGAAAGTCGCAGGCCACAACCACCCAATTCGCGTTTTGATCATATCGATGAGCAGCGATCAGGCCAGCTGCGGGACCGATGTTTTGTGCAGCCTCGTCTGAAATCCTCTTCAGTCCGACGGGTCTGGGACCAGTCTTGGTTGGCAACAACAGCTCTCCTTTTTGCAGAACATCGTCGAGAGCCGAGTTTTCGGTAACAGAGAAGTGTATCGTATGCGTTTTGGGGAAGGCAATGTGCATAACGTGGACGAGCTGTTGGTATAGCGGTTGATTGGTTGATGGGATGGGAAGCAAATGTTTGGGAGAACCCATACGCGAAGATTGCCCTCCAGCAAGGATGAGCAGCTTCATTAAATCCGAATCGTCCATTTCTGAAGTTTTTACCCTATGTAACGATGTGTATGACACAGCAGTCGAGTGAAAACGGTATTTTGAGCAGCGCCGATTCGATGCTTACGTCACGGCGACGATGCCGTTTATAAACTGATAGTAAGTGATCCAATCTGTTCTTCAAACCAGCACATAAATTCAGGGTTGGAAATCACGATAGGGAATGGAGATTGAATGGCAAGAACGGCTTGGGCTGGCAAAAGGGAGAGACGCTCAAAACGCGCTAGTGGAAGTTGCCCCACTGGCGCGTTTTGCACGCACATCATTCCACTCCATTATCAACTACATGCACCATGCACAAGAATCCGCCTGTGGGCGCTCAACTGATAATACCTGCTTCTCTGTCCAACATTGCCTTCTCTTTCTTTGCCTTTTGGATATCCAACGACATCTTCACTGGCGCCACGCCTGGTGTTTCGAATACTGCGTCAATCTCTTCCAAACTCAACTTGCTGGTCTCAGGGAAGACAAAGTACGACGCTGTTACGCATAAGCTTATCGGACGGCTTGCGTCCGCGCCAAGAAAACTCACCGACTAGCTGGAGGCTATTGTACACGATGTACACACACCAGATCTTGTATCCCACTTTAGAGATACCAATGGAGATGCCATAAGCTTCGATGGCTCCGCATGCGCCTTGAATTACGCCATACAGACCCATACCTTTGGCACGAAGAGTCAAGGATAGAATTTCGACTGGGTAGAGGTTGTGCCTAGACAATTTTGATCAACAGTCGCTCCGGATTTGTTCAGATGCGGTTGATGACTTACATGGTTGCGATGAACAGTGCGCTGATGATCTGAAAGCAGAACATCCACATTATCGTGAGAGCCGACGTTGCATTGGAAGGGTTCACATTGTACTGCCAGGAAGTGATTGTAGCAGCTATCTGCATGCATATGATTCCGATCAAACCGGCGAAGATCAGCGTTCGACGCTTGAAGTAGTCGACGAACCAACCACCGATTGCGGTGAATATAAAGTAAGTTGCGGTGAGACCGAGGTTGACACCGAGTTGCGTTATAGGTTTAGTGACCTGGAGAAGTAAGCAATGTTGAGGTTAGAAGGATAATGTGCGTACCCCAACCGTTTTGAGCGCAGGCGTGAGGTAATATGACACAATTCTATCGAACCAGTCAGCTAACTTTTCCCTTACGGTTCAGATGATATGTTCTTACCCTCCGCCGTTCCATGACTGGAACATCGAATAGAGAACGAGAACCAGCAACCGGTAACGGACAGTCTTGGTAACGAAGACGGCAAAATTCCAAGATTGCTTGAAACCTGTGCGAGAGGTCTCCAGGGACTCTTCAATCTGTGCGGTAACAATGTCGACAATTGGCTCATCAAGAGAGCCCGAAGTGGTCTGGTACTTCGCGATGACCTTCCTCGCTTCCTCGCGCTTACCACGGAGGATCAAGTATCGAGGCGATTCCGGCGTGATGAAGTAGATGAGCGAACACACAACAAACGGGAAGAAAGACTGTAGGAGCAATGGAAGACGCCAGGACCAGTTGTTAGTCTCACTCTCCGCCATCTTGGTAGTTCCAATCATGCCGGCGGTCATCGCTACACTGCCAATCTGGAAACAAGCACCAAACAGACCCACGATGCGTCCACGAAGATGAACAGGGGCTACCTCTGCGATGTATTGTGGCGAAGACATCAAAGCTGATCCGAATCCGAGAAAAAACCTGCCCGCCATGAAACAGGACAGGTTGGGTGCCAAAGCCTGCATCAGTGCAGCACATATAACCAAAGCATTGCCGAGGAAGTTGACTCCGCGACGGCCAATTTTATCGTTGAGTGCGAGGAATGGAGCGCCGATAACAGTGCCAATTCGCATCAAGGCCGTGACGTGGGCAAACTCAACTGTCATCATCAGTGCGTACGTCACCCACTCCAGTACCAGACGACTTACCACCATCGATATCGATATTGAAAAATTTGTGCCAGGCCGGGTACGCGTTAATACCACCTGTTTTCGCATCATGATCAGTATCATTCACCGGCTAAGACACGGTTCCGCGACAGGTTCACCTACTGATGACGGCCCAGTCAACACCATAACCTGCCTGATTGCAACCTTGAAGGAAGATAATCAAGCAGATCCTGAAACCTGTACTCGTCCAAAACTTGGGCATCGCCGCCCTCGAGATACGGAGAAGGTCCTCATCGGTAATCCGCTGGACAACAATTTCCTCGGTTTGAATGGCGCCAGCTTTCTCGTCAGTCACATCATGATGAAACGATCTGACATTCTCGTGCGTTGCCATCGTGGCAGTATGAATGTCCGCGATCGTGGTTTTGTTCAAGTTCACAAACAAGGATTAGATTTGACCACCGCGAGGGATCGCAGTGAGATATAAGCAACCTTGTGCGGGGATTCTTTGACATGCCGGCCCTTGTACAAGACAACAAGGCGGAGAGCGTGGCTCCGTCTAGATCGACCTTGCTAAAGCTTGTCAGTTCATGTTCACGCTGCGGATCTGCAGCCCCATGGGGAAGTATGCATATTGGGCTTTCAGTCCACAACTTGCAGTGAGCTAGGCTCCATCTCTAGGTTAGCACGAGGAGTAAGGCGCACAGGACCATGGTCACAAGTAACCGCCTTGCGTTTGTCGATCGCTAGCCGAACATAGTTATTCCGTCCAACCACTCTTCAGGGCGCGCGGCTCAGGACAAAGAAGTGCATAAATGCTGTTACTGCGAAGTCCAGAGCAAAGAGAAGGATTCCACTATCCCAGCGCACCCGCGAGATTAACCGGTGGTACATCGCTTACGAACCAATCCCTATCGCAGACGCCCATGCTACGCTACAAGTCCCCCGCATCTCACTGGAACGATGCGCTCCCGCTTGGTAACGGTCGCCTCGGTGCCATGGTCTACGGAGGTGTGCACAAGGAAACATTGCAATTGAACGAAGAGAGCGTTTGGTATGGAGGCCCGATGAATCGCACCCCTGTTGGTGCAAAAGAGCACCTAGAGGACTTGAGGAAACTTATCCGCGCGGGAAGACACTGCGATGCTGAAGCCCTAGTTGGGAAGTACTTCCTTGCTACTCCAAAAAGCGCGAGGCATTACGAGCCATTAGGCACGTGTACAATCAATTTCGCGTACGCCAAGAAACAGTTGTGCTTTGAGACTGCCAAAGACGCTGTGCAAGACTACGAAAGGATCCTCAATCTTGAACGAGCCGAGGCCGTCGTGCAGTATGCTGTTAACGAGACTCATGTGCGTCGCGAGGCGATAGCATCGCACGCGGACAACATCATTGCCATTCGCGTAGTAGCCGACAAAGAGATTACGTTCACAATCAGCTTGACTCGTATGAGCGATGTTGAGTGGGAGGTAAACGAATTCTTGGATTCAATCGACATTGTTGATCAGCGTATTGTCCTGCATGCAACGCCCGGCGGTAAAGACAGTAATAGACTTTGTCTTGCGGCAGCCGCACACGTTCACGGCGCAGGAACCGTTCGAATTGTTGGCCGCGAATTACAAGTCACAGCCAAAGAGACCTTGGTGGTTTTCGCTGCTCACACTCAGTATCGTCATGGCGATGTCCAGCAGGCAGTAATGTCAGACCTAGACACCGCACTTCGTATTGGATCAGAAACGCTTTGGCAACGGCATGTTGTTGACTGGCAAACCCTGTTCGATCGCATGAGTGTTCAACTTTTTCCGAACAACACTTATCTCACAACGATCGAGCGCCTTGAAAACAATCGGGACCCTGGTCTGGCTGCATTGTACCATGCTTATGCGCGGTATCTTCTTTTATCGTGCAGTCGCTCATACCCGAAGGCTTTGCCAGCAAACCTCCAAGGCATATGGAACCCTACATTCCAACCGTCATGGGGTTCAAAATTCACTATCAACATCAACCTGCAGATGAACTACTGGGCTGCAAACACATCTGATCTTGCCGAATGCGAGCTTCCGCTATTCGAACTGCTAGAGCGCATGGCCATCAATGGCAAACATACAGCATTAGAAGTGTGGGGATGTCGTGGGTGGTGTGCGCACCACTCTACAGATATATTCGCTGATACCGAGACGCAGGATCGCTGGATGCCAGCAACTCTCTGGCCGCTGGGCGGAGCATGGCTTTGTACACACGTTTGGGAGCATTATAGCTTCACTCGCGACCACGCCTTACTTGTCCGAATGGCACCTGTGCTTGCAGGCTGCATTGACTTCCTACTGGACTTTCTGGTTGAAGAATCGACCGGTCAGTATCTCGTTACGAGCCCGTCTTTGTCGCCTGAAAATACGTTCTTGCATAAGGAAAGTGGAGAGAAGGGTGTATTCTGCGAAGGCTCTACGATGGATATGGCGATTGTTCGACAAGTCTTCACGCAATTCCTGCTCACATCGTCTACGCTTGGTGATCTATACAAAGGCCGTGTTTCCGCAGTGACAATCGCGTTAGCAAAGCTGCCACCTATGACGATCAGTTCGAAGACTGGTACCATTCAAGAGTGGGGTCTAAATGACTATGAAGAAACCGAGCTCGGCCACCGACATGTTTCTCATCTCTACGCGCTCTACCCAGGAGGCACAATTGCTACTTCATCGGATCCTACACTCGTGGAAGCCGCCAAAAAGACCCTGGCACGGCGTCTTGAGCACGGTGGTGGCCATACTGGCTGGTCGAGAGCCTGGCTTATTAATTTCTGGGCTCGGCTACGACAGCCAACAGAATGTCACAGACACATTGAAGCGCTGCTGAAGAACAGTACTTTGCCGAACCTGTTGGATAACCATCCACCTTTCCAGATCGATGGGAACCTTGGTGGTGCCGCAGGTATCACAGAGTGTCTCGTACAGTCACACGAGGAAGTCCTGCATGAGGGCGAGAAATGTTCTACTAGACTCATACGTATGCTTCCGTCTTGTCCTGCTGAGTGGAAGAAAGGCAAGGTCCGAGGTGTGCGATGTCGCGGCGGGTTTGAGCTTGACTTCGAATGGGACGACGGACAAATTCAGGACCCTGTCCACGTCAGGTCACGGTTCGGCAACGACGGTGTACTTATCTTCCATCATGTAGGCTCCGATGCCACAGACAATGGTGTTGAAGTCATAATTCCTGCAGTTGCGGGTGATCATGCCATCAGGCGCCATGACCAAACGAGTTAGACAATCTGACATCATCTTGAAACAGAAGACTCGAATCGACACAAGCTTTCGCAATACAACATATGTATACAGTACAAATCAAAATGCCAGCGTTAGATTCTCAAAATTCTCTGCAAAAGAACAAGGATACTACCTTGAATGAAGCAAGCCTCCCAGAACCGCCTCCCTTTATCCATGACCAATTCATCCTCTTTGGAGATTCGATCACGCAAAGCGATGGAGATCCCATGCTTGGCTTTAGTTGCTGTCAGGCGCTTCAACATGGTATGAAAACTAAGTTGAGATGCTAAGCGTTGCTCAAAGAGCAAAGAGTTTGTGTCTGAGCTGACCGATAAGATTATTCCAGACGCATCGATTTCGTAAAACGAGGCTTCAGCGGTTACAACACTGTCAATGCCCTGAGTATACTGCCTAGGATTTTTCCCAGTCCCGAGCAAGGTCGCGTCCGCCTAGTCGTGAGCCATTACCCCTGGCTGCTAAAACGAAAAGACGCATCGCTGACGAACAGGAGAGCATTTTCTTTGGAGCTAATGATATCTCCTTGCCAGAAACGACAGGCCAACATGTGCCTCTCCACGTTTTCGAGCAGAATCTGCGATGCCTCGTCAAGCACCCAAAGATCCAGGCTCACGACACGATCAAAATACTGTTGATCACGCCTCCCCCCATCGACGAATGGGGTTTCGATGGATGGGACGAGCCTGGAAGGTCGGCGCGGACGGCCGTGACAGCACAAGAATACGCTGAGGGAGTCAAAAAAGTTGGCGACGAGATGGGTGTAGCCGTTGTGGATCTGTGGGGCGCATGCATGAGAGAAGCAACGGTGGGGTGGAATGCCTCACGTCAAACGGAACGCGGGGTCAAACCTCTGATGCCCGGTGATAAGCGAGCAAAGAGGAGCGACGTACTGTCACGACTATTACATGACGGTACGCCTTTCGTTCAGATATATAACATGAACATAGTACTAACTGCTTAACTATCAAGGCCTACATCTAAGCGGAGATGGATACAAGATTTTGTATCAAGAGATCAAGCAGACTATCATCAACGCGTATCCTGAGCTTCGCCCATGTAAGATACCGGTAGCGCTCGAGCCTTTCTTCCCGGAGTGGTTCGAGGATAACGCACCGTGGTAGACGCACCATTGCGAGAACCACAAAGAATACATGTAATGGTTTGATTGGAGATCTAGCATCATCTGGTCAACGCAACGTTGATCGCGCGTATTCATGCAGGCTTTCGGACATGATAGTCCCGGACGCAAGGCTTTCCATTTCCGCCAATGGTACGATACTTCTCCCGCATATACGTGCCGCGAAGGCTTACCACATCGAGACTTCAGTATGCTTCATGTGATCTCTGCATGTTGATCCGTCCAAACGCTTGGGAGGGACAAGGTCTTTTTTCCGGATACCCCGAAAATGGTACCCCTAAAGTTTGAGCTTTGTATTCCTGACAACGTTCACATCTGTTGTTGCGGACTTAACGCTCTCGCTCAAGATATAGGAGGCTACTGCTCTGATCAGGTTGACCATCGAGTCGAAAATTAAGAGAGTAACGCTTAGAGACGTAACCATGCCTTGGTCGCACAGTTTCGACACTTCGCCAGACTCGACACTCAAGAATGCCCTACGAAAAGACTTTCATTGGGGTTTCGCAACTGCCGCCGCACAAGTTGAAGGAGCATGGAACAAAGATGGCAAGGGTGAATCGATATGGGACAAATTTTGCCACACACCTGGCAAAGTAAAAGACGGGAGTACCAACGAAGATGCAACGCGAGCATACGATCTGTACAAGGAGGATGTTATGCTCATGAAAAGCTACGGTGTCACCGCATACCGCTTCTCACTGGCCTGGTCACGCATCATCCCCCTGGGAGGCGCTGAAGACCCCATCAACGAGCAGGGCATACAATACTATAACGACCTCATCGATGAGCTGATAGCTAATGGCATCACTCCGTTCGTTACGTTGTTCCACTGGGACACACCACAAGCGCTCGAAGACCGCTACGGCGGCCTGCTCAACCAGTCGAAATACACACCCGATTTCCTCCGCTACGCCCGCCTCTGCTTCTCTCGCTTCGGCGACAGAGTCAAACACTGGATCACTTACAACGAGCCCGGCGTGTACACGCTCGCCGGCTACGCAGCAGGTGTTCACGCACCGGCACGCTCCTCCTTCCGCGACCGCAACGCTGAAGGCGATTCCTCGACCGAAACATTCATCGTCGCCCACACCGAAATCGTAACACACGCTCGCGCCGCCAAGATCTACCGAGACGAATTCAAGGCGCACCAGAAAGGCGTCATAGGCATAACGCTACACGGCAACTACTCCGAGCCGTGGGATGCAAACGACCCCAAAGACGTAGAAGCGGCGCAGCGCGCGCGAGAGTTCGAAATAGCATGGTTCGCAGACCCGATATACGGTTCTGGCGAGTATCCCGGCAGCATGCGGGCGCAGCTCGGTTCGCGGCTACCTACATTCACAGCCGAGGAAAAAGAGCTGGTGAAAGGCAGCAGCGATTTCTACGGCATGAACACATACACGACCTTCTTCGTCAAGCACCGTTCCGAAGACGCAGATATCAACGACCATCTGGGCAACATTGAGAAACTCGATACGAACTGTGAGGGTAAGAGTAGGGGCCCGGAATCTGATACCTACTGGCTCCGCACGGCACCTGAGGGATTCGGAAAATTACTGCGCTGGATTTGGAACCGCTACCGTGTTCCTATATACATGACCGAGAACGGGACGACCGCCAAGGGCGAACACGTGAAAGCCCCGCCGTCAGAAGAAGTGCTGGACGATACTTTCCGCGTCGATTTCTTCCATAGCTACCTGCGTGAGCTGGCGCGTGCCGTTCAGGACGGTGTCGATATTCGTAGCTATTTCGGATGGACGTTCACGGATAATTGGGAGTGGGCGGCTGGGTTCGAGGATCGGTTTGGAGCTACGTGGGTGGATTTTGAGAGCGAGGAGAAGACGCGGTATCCGAAGCGGTCTGCGTACTTTTTGCGGGATTACTTTGGACACCTGATTACCGGGAAATAGGATGACGTCTTGTTCTGATCCAGGCAGTAGCATGGCAGTCCTATAGTGTATGCTATGAGACTTGAATTGAATCATTGCTTCCGGCTTAGGCATTTTCTCTTCCTACTCTCATCAATAGATAGATCATCTTCGAGCAAGCTTCAAAACAGAACGGATTGCTGGATGATCATCTACAACAGCCCTCTCAATCTCTAACCTTACTCGTGCACCACAGCATACCTGCTCTTGCCCCTGATCCTCTTCCCATAAACATAGAATAGATACGGAACCGGGACCAGCACCGCACTAATACCCCCAAGGATTGTAAGCGTCCAATGTACGCCCATGTTTCTATAAAATGGAATGCCCACAACTGTCATACCACCCGCAGTAACATAGCGAACCAGCGTGACCGACGTTAGCGCGCTCGCAGCATACATCTCATACGAGTCGATAATGTATTGGTAGCTAGAGATGAAAACACACAACACACCATAGCCGAACAAAACGCCCGCTGCGATCGGGCTCCAGATAGAAATGTCGGGATAGCTGGTCCAGCCCATCCAGAATAGACTGACAGGGATAGCAGGGGCACCGAACATGGCGTACCAGAGTCTGAACTCGGGGGGTAGTCGCGTGCCGCCTTGCTCTTCGATGCGTGTCATGTCGCGTTTTGCCCATTTGTAGATGAGCGGCACCCAGAAACTTGCGCCGAATAGGCCAATGGCGATGTTGAGGAAGCAGAGGCCGGTGATGCCGGGGGAGGTGCCGTGGATGGAGCCGAAGATGTAATCGTAGCCGTCGAGGAAGGTGAAGAGCACGATGTATATTACTGTGAGGTACAGCGTGATTAAGAAGACGATGGGTTCGATAGCGAGGAGAAAGGGCCTGTACAAAGCGACTCCAAGGCGTTTCAGGAACGGTTCACCGCGGATTTCCATCTCGGCGACGAATCTCTGGTCTCCCGTGACGGATCGTAAATGCTGCGCCTTCCATGCGAGAAGAATTGGAGCATATGTCTCGGGCTGAAAGATGACGACGAGGATGAGTACCAGTCCAGACATGATGAGCGTTGTCCACTCCACCCAGCGCCAGCTCACGACCGTGCTTTGCGCAATGAACCCACCCATCACCGGTCCCATAACTGGTCCTAGAAAAGCGGCGTTTGCAAACATCGGAAAAGCGAAGACACGTTCCATCGGGGTCCAGAGATCGCTGATAGATCCACCGGCGCAAGTGAGGGGTGTAGAGCCAAAGAATCCAGCGAGAAAGCGGAAGACGAGCTGTTGCTGTATGTTTTTTGCAAGCCCAGAGGCCATGATAAAGATCATGTACGTGGTCAATGTGATTATGTAGACTGGATTTCGTCCGAGAGTCTCGCTGAGGGGGCCTGCGAAGAGCGCGCCGACGCCAAAGCCGATGAGATAGAGGCCTGTTGCGAGAATTTCGACGACATCGCTGACACCGAATTCCTGAGCGGCTCTGGAGGTCGCTGGTGAGTCGATCGATGAGGCGACTCCGACCACGAAGCCGATGAGCGCTATCATGGCGGTCGCACAGATGCGCTTGGTGTGACTCCAGTTGTGGGGCTTCGAAGGGTCGTTATCGCCTTCAAACGCCACGACAAAGACTTTGCCCGCATCTGCTCCGCCTTGGTTCGTGTGCCGGTCACGAACAGCGATGCCTGTAAGTGCTACACCGAGTCTGGTACCAATCGAGCGCGCAGTTGCTACTCGGCTCAACGTACGGCTAGCGTCGTGAGATGGTCGCGTGAGATGGGCCTCTTGAGTAGCTACGGCCTCTTCTTGTGTATGTTGTGATGTGCCAACATTGGGGGCGACTGTTTCTGGGAACGCTGCGTCCTTCTCGGTGTCGACATGTTCAAGATCAAGTGATTGATCCGACCGTGATGCAGATGAACTGTACGACGATGTGCTCGATGATGGTACCCGGCTTGGTCTACTAGCTCTTTCCCCAGCCGCAGACTTCTCGTGGTGCTGTGTGTGTCGAGTGTACTGCTCCTCTACTTGCATGCGAAATCTTCGGTATTGCAAGATCGACTGCATGTTGAAGGAATGTCCAGTCGAACTTGACGCCGCGGAGCTAACTTCCGTAATCTGCGGCGCTTAACGCTCTGCAATCGACGGGGACGACTGTTGAGTCCCTTGGAACGAGCTGTCTTGTTAAGAACCAACAGACTCAACAAATCGCTGAAGCCCTGCCATGGCAGCACACCGAGGTCTTTTGCTGCCCGCTGGATTTCTAAGCCAGCGCACGCATCATTGAAAAATCATTAGCCAACATGACGTTCGTGGGTCGTGAAGGCTCCACTTCACATTGATCGTCAGGGCTTGTGTCTTGCCGAGCGTTACACTTGTTATTCCCGGCATCTTCTCCGAAGGGGTCGTCCCGGAGAACCGTGATTTTCGTTCGGAGATGGTGGACTGCGTTCGGCGCTGCACGACGACGCTGATAACGACGCAATAGGTTACGATTGCAGATTTAAGGTCAATGCTTGCATGTGGAGAGAGAGCAGTGAGATGACGGGGAATGGTAGCACCTCGTTGACTGACCCGCTAGATGTTGAGGCTAGCATTCGCAGTGCCGGGCAGCAAATCAGCATCCTAGAATTTGAGCCTCACAGTCGCACAGCCACATATCAAGAACATCTGAGCACTCGTCTCTCTCACGAACCCAACTATCCATAAACCCAATCCTCCCCAACACAACCCCCATGAAACCCCCGTGACCAACCCCTTGCGCATGGAACATTCACACCCAAGCACCCGACACAACAACTCCTACCACTACAATGAACCCCCACCCACCTCCCATTCCAAAAAACCCACCTCTCCTCTTCTCGCAGAACCAAAAGAATCCAACCACCACCAGCAATCCAGAACCCCCGACCGCAACCCAACAACGGGGAACTAAGGCACCCACACCCGCCTGACCCGCGTTACGAATGCCGAGTTACCCGAACAGATGATACATAGGTACCAGCACCTCGTCGCGCCACGCAGCTACCCTAGACTTCAACATGCCTGATCGATAATGACACGCAC
>SATY01000438.1:0-27691 GCA_004335155.1 Ascochyta viciae
GCGCTATCATGTTCCCGATATCTACACTGCCTTGTTTCAGCCCTGCATGGCGAGGCTGTATCGCACTGCCTGCGCATACGAACAGCGCTTAAGCATAATTCAGCCATGACGAATCCATGTCTAAAGGAAGCGCGCGTTGTCAGAAAGACGTTCCTTGGGCTTGGAAGGCGGGAGGTTGGGTACGCTGTATGTTTGGTATGAAGCCACGAACAGGTGATGGGCGGCTGTGTATTCATGCAGAGCATAAGTCTAGTCGATCCTTACAGGTCAGCCACGACCTTGTGTAACCGAAGATGCTGCTAGACTGTATGGGCAAGTCACTTGACGTTAGTGTTGACAACAACCAAGTCTGAGTAGAAACCAGGTAACGAGGACGTCAAGAACATCACGTCGACTAGAACCCCACACTAGCAGGACGTAGTATCCAAAGTATCACAGACCGTCATTTACACTGCACATTATTGCAGCTACAGTCAACCACTCAGCCAGCTACCGTTACGCTCACACCCGTGCCACCCTCCAAGCTCCATTTCCAAGCTCCATTTCCAAGCACCGGTTTCATGACAGTCCGTCTCTCTCGCAAGATGGCGCATTCGTGGTGGCGCAGCTTCAAACACTAAAGCCGTCTCATCCTACCAGGAGGATTTGAACCCTGCTATGCATCTGCGCCTCTGAGTTTTCGGCCGAATGAGGATGATTACCGTGCACGACATCTGCAGAGTTTAGGGGTTGTAACTTTCGATGACGGTGAAATGCTTCAGGTTGTTGACTTTGAGGCTTATGGACAAGATTTTGTTTTAATGTGATTCTCGTTGTTAAGCGTTGACTATCTCGAGGTTGATTTCATAAAAAGCGCATTCCCTCACATCTATAGCACGTATCTGAACTCCCTGTTGTCCAAATCTGTCTGGTCCAGAAACTCGTGGTTTTCCTCCAACTTCCATTCGCCGCTCTTTACTCTCTTCTCCTCGTCCCTTTGCTTGTTCCTCCTAACGAACAGCCACCTGATGAGCACGAGATCAAGCGTGATCAGCACGTAGAGAATAACGATACTGATCTTCGCTGGGAGATACCGTGGCGCGTCTTTGCTCTGGAATGTCTGCGGCGAGATGATGTTGCCGATAGTGTACGCGATTGTACCAATGACGCTGACTGTGACTTTCTTTGTCGAGCCTGCGACGTTGGAAGCTTGGAGTCCAAGGATTGTCGTCCAGCCGATTGGGATGCCACCTGAAAAGTAGTAGCCGATGAGGGCGGGGACCTTGTTTGTGGTTGCCATGAGAATTGCGCCGATGATGGCAGGAATGTGGCCAGCGATGCAGGCATACAGGCGTTGTTCGGTCTTCATAGCAGCGAATGTCAGACCGACAAGGACAACGATCTCGTAAGCACCGAGAGGCGTGACTAGTAGCAGAGACTCTTTCGATGTGTAGCCCATGCCTTTGACAAGGATGTTACCGAAAGAGGTCGCGATAGAATTCGGAATATTTGCAGCGAAGATCCAAAATGCGTATAACCATGTCATTGGATCCTTGATGGCTTCCCAGAACTGGTCCCACTTGAATGTCCGGCTGCCGATGCCTTGGATATTTCCGCGGATGCGTTCGATATGGAGACTCTTTTCTTCGGGCGACAAGAACCCTGCAAACTCGGGCGAGTCGGGCATGATGAACCAAAAGCTTATACCGATAGCTGCAGTGAGAAGGCCCAAGAAGAGGAAGATGACCTGCCAGCCGCGGAGCGCGGCATTCGCGTCACCGCCGACATGGTTGGCGACACCGTAAGCAAAGTATCCACCGAACATCTGTGCAGCGCCACAGACGGAGAACCAGATGCCCACGCGGAAAGCTTGTTCATTGCGAGTATACCATTGCGAGGTAAATATCACCCACGCAGGTACTACCGCGGCTTCTGCAGCACCGAGGAGAAAACGGCAAGCCAGGAGTGATGCATAGGATTTACATGCTGCCAGGGAGGCAAGTACCACGCCCCAAACAGTCACATTGACGGCCACATACTTCGCCAGTGGGAAGAGCTGTATGAGACGAATGGTAGGGAATCCGAAAGCAAGCTGGCTGTCGTGAAGTCAGACACAGCTTGCAGATAACGACATTCAACTTACCCAAAGAAGAAGATCGAAGCCACCCAATTGAACTGATTGCCATGCAATCCTGTGCTCTCGATGATACCCGTTACAGAGGCGTATGAGATGGCGGTTTTGTCAATGTATTGTAGGAAGTACACGACGCAGATCAGCGGCATGATGTGCAGGTCAATCTTGCGCAGTAGACGTTTACTTGCTTCTTTATCGATTGGCTGACGAAGGCCTCCCGTCTCTTTCAGCAAGTGAAGTGCCGCATCAGCGCCATGGGTTGTTTTCGCCTGCCCATCCAGCTGCATCGTAGCTGCTTGTGCCTGCTTCACTCCCTCTGGTCCCACTTCGTCGCTCATGGCTGGCTCGTGAATTGGTGAATGATCTACCATGCCGCAGGGTCGTCGTCCAGGTATCGTAAAGGTACCAGCTAGAGGATTGTGAAGATTTCGAGATATTGGATCATGTACAAGAAAGTGACCTTCGTAGGATGCGCAAGCCTAAGTAATTATACCAGCAATACCGTATGAAAATGTCCACCCTGAACAATCCTTCGTGGTACGCCATTCGGTCCTGATAGCCTCTTGTGGATCATTGCAGATGGAAAGCCTGAACCTGCTATGGCCTGTGACCTTGGCAAGCCCGATACAAGATATGTAGCAGGATTTGCTTGGTGATGGTTCGCTGGGTAATCATTGTTGGGAGCACGTCATCGTTTGCGGGTTTTGGGTGATCGCCCTTTCCCGTTGTCAGCTTAAAGCACGCGATGGCGAGTCGCGTACGACTTGTAGATTCCGTGTTGAGCACGTCGGTCAATACGACTGTGGGAAACTCAGTAATATTGGTAGGCTTTCCTCAAAAGCCGTGGGTATATAATCGAGAGCCAGCATTCCACCGCAACGCCTCCGCATTCAATTTAGCAACTTCAACACCAGTCTGCACCTTGTCTCCAAACCCTCCACGCGCACGCATGTCCTTGGCAAGGGCGTGTCACACACGGACCGACGAGTAACATCTACCGAGTCGGCCTCTCCGGATCCTTTTCTTCCTCCTCTTCTTTGAGGGTGGGTGCTGCTGGCATTTCTTCCTCGTCTTCGTCACTCGCCTCTCTGGCGTCTGGAATCCATTCAGAGCTTCGTCTGCTTAGCTTTGTGGCTGGAGGAGGATCGCGAGGGCTTGCTAGGGGGCTGGCGGTGTGCATGGCCCTGATGCTGCTGATACTATCTGTGCGGCCGTGGCCTAGCAATCCGCTTCGTACACTGAGCCCGTCTGCCTGCTTGTTTGCGTAGTAGCTGTTGCGCTCGCTGCTTAGGACTGGCGCTGTTGCGCCGGACACAGAGTATACACTCGCCCGCTCTGCGTTGGCACTGGAAAGAGCGTTGACGTTGTTGGGCCTGTTAGAGGCTGAGTATATAGTGTCCACGTTGCTAGACAGAACGCTGAGTGGCAGCGACTCTCGACTACCGCCGTAATGCGACGAGGGTGCCATTGCACGGACCGAGGCATTCGTGTCGAGCGAGTTTCGGCGGCGACGTTTCGATGACGATGCGAGGGTCAGGATGGAAGCGTCGTCAGAGAGCACGTTGTTTGCTGTGGCAACATGGTAGGAATGGGGACCTTGCTGAGGGGCCAGATGAGGGGGGATGGCCAAAGGCGGAGGGGAGGTGGGGAACTGGTGGGAGAAGTGCACAGGCGGGGCACTCGTCGTCGCTGCTGCAGGCTGTGTCGTCTGGCCTGCGCCCAAGATGTGCGAGGGCGCGCTGGACTGGATGGTGGTCAATGTGGTGGTGAGGGAGTGCTCTGACCCATTGGGCGACGAGAAGGTGCTGCCGCCGTTCTGGTTGGTATTCCCCGTCTCTGCCTTTGATCGCGTCGAATGCACTGTCTCGGGCATGGTGGCGACGGTCGGCGCATTTGATCTCGTGCTCTTCGCATGCTGGCGCTGCTGTGCGGCTGCGGCTTGCTCGGCAGAGGTAAAGCTCTCGTGAGAGTGCGGTGTGTCGGGCGTGGAAAAGGAGAGGTGAGCCGGGGCATCCGGATTGATGCGGCCGGACTCTGGGTATGGGTTGTTCTTTGCGGACGCCTTCTTTGCAGCGCCGCCATTCTTTTTTCCACCGCCATTCTGGTGGTCTGAAGACGAGGGCTTGAGATTGGCAAGGCGTCTCATCCAGCCCGCAAAGGGCCGCTTGCGGGTCGTCTGCCGGTCTTTGAAACCGCGCATTAGTAGAATTCGAATGACAGGCGGGAGACGGGTTGTAGACAAGAAAACAAGAAGATAAGAAATCAAATGTGAGCTGTGTTTGGAGCGGCAAAGGCTGTGCAGCATGCAGCCTGTACAAAGACGTACCATGGGGTCTCGACGCGGCTTCGGCAGTGGCCATGCTCGTCTAGCGCCAGGAACAGCAGAGGGGGTGAAGACGGAAGACGGAACACTGAACACTGAACACTGAAGATTGTGTACCGTGTAAACGGACAGGACGGACAGGACGGACAGGACGGACAGGACGGACAGGACGGACAGGCCCGGGGTGCGCGTGGCCTGCTCTGGTTGCTGGGCGCTCGGCGATGTTCCACGTGGTGTAGTGCGCGCAGGGCTGGGCAATGACTATGACAATGACCAAGTGACTGCTCACTGCGCTGGTTGCTCTGCTCACGCGCGCAATACAGGGTGAGGCAGGGTGAGGCAGGGTGAGGCAGGGTGAGGCAGGGTGAGGCAGTGTGTGGCTGCTTTCACTACAGAATGGCAAAGGACAAGGGAGACGGGTACTCGACAGCAAGTGAAGCTGTGATATAGGGCGCTCTGAAACAGAGGAATGTGTCTGGTAGGAACGTTGGCTGGATGCAGCACGCACGAGGGAGCAATTGGCTGCTGCGTGCATTTCCCCCGGCTGGACCCTGAGCGAGGAGGAGCTGCGGCCCGCTGCGCCAAGCCATGACGATGCAGCTGCCATCGACGCCCCGGTGGGTCGCAGCTTGTCTTGACTTCCATCGCCAGTCCCCACTTGGCTTGGGACATCGCAATCTCCTACCATAGTAGAGCTTCAACATGGCTGCTTGTACGTCATTTGTTCATGAGGGCGGCGGATGAACATGACCATGTCGATTCGGCCCTTGCCTGATGAGGCCGTTGCCCAGATCAAATCCTCCACGGCCATTGTGTCGCTCACTGGAGTCGTCCTAGAGCTGCTGAAGAACGCCCTCGACGCAAAGGCAGCCAAGATCCATGTCACGGTGGACTTTGCGCGCGGTGGTTGTACCGTCGAGGATGATGGCCTGGGCCTAGCACCTGCAGAGTTCAGCGAGGACGGTGGACTGGGGAAGCTGTATTGTATGTAATTACACGTCACGCCTTAGATCAAACACCAACCAACATTCACAGACACCTCCAAATACCAATCAGACGAACCTCATTTCGGTCAACATGGCACCTTTCTCGCCTCGCTCTCGGCAATGTCTCTCCTGACTATCACCTCGCACCACCACGCATACCGCTCACACAACTCCATCTCGTTCCACCACTCTCGAGCCATAGAGAGGCAGACTCCAACTACTGCGCATAACCATGTCCATGGCAAACATGGTACAAGGATTGTCGTCCGGAATCTGTTTGGAAACATGCCGGTGCGTGTGAAACAACGATGCATAGTCATGGACCAGAAAGCAGAGCTTCATCGACTACGTGAAGCTTTGAAGAAAGATACGGTGGCACTACTCCTAAGCTGGCAAAGCCCAATCTCACTCAAGATCCGGGACGGTGACAACAAACCGATCGTGAACTTCAATACATCGCATGCAGACGTGACGGGACATGGTCACACCACAGTAGGCAGGCCACGATCTGCACATCTTTCGTCGCTACTCCACATCATGACGCAGGCCGGGTACATTTCCATTGATAATTGGGCATCATGGGTGCCAGCGTCCGCCTCAACGGCAGCCCTATCAGTCAAAGGAGCCATCTCGCTTGAACCTTCACCTAGCAGACATGTGCAATTCATTTCGTTTGGCTTGCGACCACTCTCTAGTGACAGTGGACATAACGAGCTTTACGATCAGGTCAATCGACTGTTTGCACTGTCTAGCTTCGGCGCCCTTGAAGACGACGTCGATGTGGATGATCAGGAAAAGCTTCGTCGGCAATCGGACAAGCGCTTCAAGAACGACGGTTATACCAATCGCCAACTCAAGGCTCGCAAGGGCGTGGACAGGTACCCAATGTTCCACCTAAGTGTCTCGTTGAAGGACGGGCGTACCTCAGATTTGACGGCAGACCGTTTTATCGAGGACAAGACCAACCTGCAAGCAGTAGTAGAGATTTTGAACGTCATGATCAATCAATGGCTATCAGTACATCACTTTCGCCCGAGGAAGCTTCCTCATAAGTCAGAAGCGTTCAGAACAGCATGCGAATCAGACAAGCAAGAAGGCACACCGTCAAGCAAGCGTGAAGCATTGACGAGTACACCGGCAAAATCCTCGGCCGGGACAACAAATATAAGACCTCTGACAGCAAACATTGCCAAGAGGAAGAGACTGGCGATGGCTCCTCTCGAAAGTGATTCTGGAAAGCCGCGTCAACAAGCTTTTGCGGAATGGTCGCGCATTAAGAGCGGGAAGTCAAACTTCTTCGACAATACAACGCCCATGCGCAAGACAAGAACGGACCTTTTTTCCAAAACACCTTCTGGCCTAACTTCGAGGAACACAGACAGGAACCCGCTCCATGACGAGAGTCAACAACAGCATGCGGCTTTCAACGTCGCCCCCATTGCTAGAGGTGCTTTAAGCGAGTCAGCGATTGCAGTCGAGCCCGAGTCTGAAAATGACGGTGCTTCTACAACCTGTGACACAGATGGGACTGTCGTGTGGACTGATCCATCAACGAGCAAAACGTATCTCCTCAACGCTCGTACAGGTTGCATGATACCCCCTCAACGATCACGACCTCAAACCGACTCTGCAGCTCGAATGTTCAAGGCCAACGAAGCAAGCACAAGCATGTCACTTCGGATGGCACCCAAACCCGCAACCGCTGAGTCAATAAAAACGCCATGGCTGGATGGCTTGTTGCAGAGCTGGGAGAATCCTGTTTTCAGGCCGAGCGAAAAAGGCATTCAGAGGGCGTCGCTCCAAGACAATCTAGAGCAAGGACAACCACACAACACACAGCACAGCCACTTGCACTGCTCTCACTTTGGTATGCAGAAGGCCTTCACCGGGGCGGGGTCAAGCTCAGCCAGGCTATCGAAAGAAGGGCTACACAGCGCTCAGGTTATCTCACAAGTCGACAAAAAGTTTCTCTTAGTAAAAATGATGGGTTCGCCTACAAGCTCCGAATCACAATTGACTATAGAGATGTTGGTTTTAATCGATCAACATGCGGCAGATGAACGCGTACGGGTCGAATCACTCCTAGCCGACCTATGCAATCCAGGAAACAACGATTTGCGCTCAGGCTATCAATCAAAACTTGGACTTAGCTCCCCCGTCGCTTTTGTCAGCCTCGAAAAGCCTTTACAATTCGTGATCTCCCCACAAGAGCACACCAACTTTCGACTACATGCTGCGAGCTTCGCCGCTTGGGGCATATTGTATGACATCAGCAGCTCTGCGCCCTCTGGTAGCAGATCTGGCACAACAGAAAAAGAAACATTCAAACTTCTCGTCACAACCCTACCACCAGTTATTGTAGAGCGCTGCAAGGGCAATCCTCAACTCCTGATCTCCTTCCTGCGGTCTGCAGTATGGAAGTATGCCGAGTCACCACCACCTGCACCAGCTGCGGTCAGTGACCAGCACAGAAGCTGGGTCACAAGGATAGCTACTTGCCCGCCAGGTCTTGTCGATATGATCAACTCTCGCGCCTGTCGATCGGCTATTATGTTCAACGACGAGTTGAGCTTAAAAGAGTGCAGGATCTTATTGAACAAGCTAGCAGACTGTATCTTCCCGTTCATGTGTGCGCATGGAAGACCCAGTATGGTGCCAATTGTTGACTTGCAGTCCATCGGAGGCGCCAGTGATGAATCGGAACCCGAGTTGGGAAGTCAGACCAATGAAGTAGGAGGTTTTGTGAAAGTATGGAAGAAGTGGAAAAGATGAGTGTTTCTGCTTCTATTGAACTGATATCATAGATCTGTAGAGACCATTTAAAAAAAAAGCTATAACGCCCACGCAACAGTAACTGGATATCATCACCCTTCTCCTCTCATAGTGTCCCCTCTTTTCACAACATGGCCTGACTGATGTCCGCCCCCCTCCTTGCCCAAACACTATCAATACCCATATCAAACCTTCCATCGTCCTTGTGCATAATTACAGGCTTCTCGCCACCCTCACTTCCATCTTGAGTTGGATTCCTAAAGATGACACTCTTCTCAATACCCAGCGTCAAATGAATCGCCGCCGGATCAGTAACTTGGTACTTCTCCAGCTCTTCACTGCCGCCAGAAAGCAGGCGCTGAATATTCCTCGCAACAACTTCAGCCTGCACGATAGCCGGCCTCGCAGCTTTGTGCGCCTTGGTCGCGGCGATGTCACCGAGCGCGAAGATGTTAGGGTACGAATCGTGCTGGATTTGCAGCGTGTCTCTGACTTTGATGAAGGACTGGTCGTCGATTACTTCGGGTGCCAGGTCGCGCAGTATGTCGGACTGCGGTGTTTGGCCCGTCGATATGATTGCGAAATCCGCGGGTACTTTTGTGCCGTCGGTGAGCTCGACGTCGAAGGTTGTGCCGTCGGTTGGGTAGCTGGTTTTTGGCAGCTTGACGCGTTTCCCCAGTATGGTTTCTACGCCTAGTTCGGAGAATCGCTGGTGTACAATGGCGTGTAGGCCTGGGTGGAATTTGTTCATTACGTTTGCGCGGGAGTGCACTAGAGTGACGCTCTTGTCCGGGAAGAGCTGCTTGATGTCGGTAGCCATCTGGACGCCTACTGCGCCGCCGCCTATGATGACTATTTTCTTGCTGGCTTCGACTTGTGCAGCGTGTTTGCGCAAGTACGTCGTTCCGTCTAGTTTCTCGCTCCCGGGCAGCGTACTAGGCGGGCTTAACTTGGTTCCTGTGGTGATTGCCAGCGCCGCATAAGGAACTCTGTTCGTCTTCTTTCCGTCTATCTCCACCTCTCTATCCAGCACGATGTCATCTTTCGTCAGCTGTAGCGCTTTTGCCTGGATGATCAGGCCTTCTTGCCCGAGTCTGCTCTTCTGGTAGGGAATAAAAGCTTTGTGTGTGTCCACTTTCGTTGTAAGTGCATACCGCGGGAACGCAAAGAGATGCTGGAAATGGCTGTTTTTCTCGACGAGCAAGACGCGGAAGCGGTCTTGTGATGTTTTGGCAAGCGATTCGGCGAGACTGAGTCCGACGTACGAACCGCCTACAACGACGACGTTCTTTGGGGTGGATTTGGTCATTATGGCTCTGAGCATGGAGGAGTTGTTGAAATGGATAAATACAGAAAGTGCGAGAGCAACGAGGGCAAGAGCGAACCTTTTGTACATACAGTTGGAGACGTACATATGCCGGCTCTTATCTGATCGGGCGGCATTGTCGGAAGAGACCTTAGCCAGGATTATCAGATCGGACTCGGTGCCTTGGGCGGCCGAAGTGGCATGTCCGCACTTATGTCCGGTAGGCTGCAACCGTACAACGGGCTGACGTGACAAAGCTTTACCCACTTTCCGACTTCGTTTCCGCACTCACATGAACTTGCAAAGAGGCCGCTGTGCACGAGCTTCAAAGTGGATTACTCTGTTGTTCCGCACAGAGCCACGCCAAAAGTATTTGGCTTAAGAGCGACCCTTGGACTGGCAAGTACTGTGCCATGCTTACAGGCCATATCTTGTCATATCACCATCGTTACTACCCGCAAGAAAGGTTGCATATTGTAAGCGGTTCAGAATGGTCATGGGTGTGCCATCACCCTTATGAATTCAACATGACCGAGAGCGGGCCACGGAAGCGTTGGAGCTGTTGCAAAGGATGTGGAACGTAGGAATGTCAGAATCAACATCTCATCTTCCCATCCACTACAGTACACGAAAGCCACAAGGATGGCAAGTAGAACGTCGTCAAAGCGCGAGCGAGCAGCTTGAGGTAGCAACCCAGAAGCACATTCGAAACTCAGCGATGGCTGTGCTACGAAACAAACTTCTCAAATCTGAAGCTTCACCTCGATTCGTGACAGTTTGAGGCACCGTGTTTTCTGGATTACTTTTCCCTCCAACTGATCAAAAGCACGTGTGATAAACGCATATATGTATGAGCGCAATGAGACCCGAGTAGCCACAATACAGGCAGTCAGGTCAATTAAACGCTCACGGTGTCGTTCTTGGAATATTCTTAGAGGGCTTGTAGCGAAGGTGGACTTTTCGAACAAGCGTGACAAATTCGTTCCTGTGTATTGTGTATGCATTCGTGATGACACGTCCGTCTGAAAGACATAGGGCTGGTTTTCTTCCAGGTATACCTTCGAAAAGAGTGGAATCAGCGACTAGCAGCTCGCATGCAGAGCTGATGAGACTCTTCCATCGCACGCGTCGTCCGGATCATAATGAACGAAGCGTGTGCTGCCCGAGCACGCTGATGCTGTTGCAAAGGTGAGAGACTGGAATGATGCAGCATGCTGCAGAAATAATCCGCGAGCCTCCACTCACGCTAGTCGACGCGGCTGGCTGAAGATCCCTGCACCCCTAACCCCTTTGATCCACGTCGCTCACATCGAGCAAACAAGCAAGACAGCAACATATGAATCCTGAATGTTTCTCTCCACAATCGTAACATGATCATCCGGTCACAATCTCTACACCGCGGCACACCATGTACCGCCCAGTGTGTCGGCTCTTCCGCCTCCCCTCCAGGCTTCAACGACGCGCTCGCCGCTCGCGTGTCTTCGCAATGTTCATCCTGATAGCAACAATCTTCACCTTCGCGTTTCCCTTCTACTGTATCTATAAACCGCCAAACACTTTGATACGGTATTTTCAGCGCCGCTGGCCGGATGTGTTGTGGCACGCGCCTACTTCCGAGAAAGTGATTGCATTGACCATCGACGATGCGCCATCAGAGTTCACGAGGGGAATCCTGGAAGTGTTGAAGGAGAACGACGCAAAGGCGACATTTTTCGTCATTGGCGGCCAAGTCAAAGGAAGAGAAGGGATTCTGGAAGAAATGGCGAAGAGCGGTATGGAACTCGGCAACCACGCAATGCATGATGAACCAAGTCGCTCTCTTATGCCGATGCAGCTGGAGGCTGAAATGAAGGAGGTCGAGAGCTCAATTAACAGCACATTTGCAAGTCTTGATTTACCGCGGCCAACCAAATACTTTCGCCCTGGGTCGGGCTTCTTCAGTACGAGGATGCGCGCGCAGGTCAAAGCGTTGGGGTACCAGATGGTTTTGGGCAGCATCTACCCGCATGATCCGCAGATTCCTTATCCAGGGGTGAACGCAAGGCATATTCTGAGTATGGCACGGCCTGGCGGTATCATCATCTGTCACGATAGGAGAGGGTGGACGGTGTCTATGTTACGCAAAGTGCTGCCTGAGCTGAAGAGAAGAGGGTATACGATCACAACGGTGACGGGATTGCTCGAAGCTGCAGTGAGAACTGCGAGCAGGAGTAGAACGAGCTGAGGTTGAAGATCAATATACAATATCAAATTGCTGAAATCTAGATATGTAAGATGAGCTACTAGACTTGAGTTTCTGCAAGCTCTTGCAATCCGCCGGTCTTCAACACCGACTCCATCGCCGGATTTGGTTGAGTGTTTGACAATGCGGTTTTTGGGGCATTCCAACGGGCCGGCATTATGAGTAGTATGTTCGACTCTTGAACCTGCTGTAGGATAGCAGATGCGGGAATGGGGCTGTTATAGTTTTTGGCTTGGACTGAGGGGTTTTTCTTGCTGGTACCCTCCACTTGCGTGGGCTTTGTGTCGCCAAAGGGAGCTGTACGTGCGGTGAAACGTGTTTTTCAATTGAATGGCAGGTTCGGATTTTGTAGTGTGTGTTCCAAAGTGTTATTGGATTGACGTGAGAGATATAATATGAAACTGCACTGGGCCCGTCTCCTCTTCACGTTTCTACCTTCGACTAACCTAACTCATGTACGAATGTGAACCCGTTGTGATACGCTTCCAAAGACAGTCTGCTCTGTCCTTGTCTTCTTTGTGCTCGTGATAGTCGCACAAATTGAGTTCATCAGAAAAAGATCGATCACCTTGCGCGTACAGGGAGTAGCGCCTTATAATGCCAATAACGAAAGCCGAAGGGAAGTCGTGTACATTCTCACTGATCCAAAAATCGTTTCCACAATAATGGCAGTGCGAATCGATCAAGTAACGTAAGAGACCAGCCCCATCGGGCAGACTGTTGAACGCAAGGACGATCTGCGAGCGGTTGGGAAGGCCAGTCTCCGTATCTTCCATGTGCTGGAAGAGCTCCGCCAAGGCAAGAAACTTCAGATCCGGCACACCATACTGGTCGCTGAAAATGTAGAGGTGGATCAAGTTGCCTGTTTTTGCACCACCGTGGTCGTCGTTATGCTCCCAATCGTTGAGCAGCTCGACGGAGGTGTTGTGCTCTGCAGGAAGTTCATTGTGGTAAAGCCAGTGCGCGAAGAATTCGAAGATTAGCGGGTCATCTTCTTGCAAGGTAACAGTCTTGTTTTCAGCCTCCCTAAAGTTGCCCGTCAAGGCCGCCTTGAAGAAATGCGAGTGATAGGTCAGGAGATCTTGATGGATGAAAAAAGGTTTCTTGTGCGAACCGACGAGAACGGTGGCGAACTGAGCATTCTGTGCACTGCTAGAGGTTAATCCTGCCTCTTGACAAGCCGGTCGAGGTATAGCGATCACTTACGATATGCGGGGCAGACTGCGAGTTAGTGTGGTGTTGCTTTTCGTCATTGTAAATTGGCGGAGATACGGCAGGGCTAAATCAGTGCTTGCAAAGGTAGCAGTAAAAGATGGTGTTGACGGTTAGATATGAGCTTTGGTGATGTGTGGTGGGCGGCTATATCTGAAGCTAGTGAGGGTGAGGGTGAGGGTGAGGGCGAAGTCTGCTTTGTAGACCATGTCTGGAGTCAAGGTGAGTTCATACAAAAACTACGGTGAGAGTGGACGTGACTGCCATGTTGGTGAGCACCGCTGACTAGCGCTATCCCAAACACATTGCTGGAACCAAAAGCACTAACGAAGAGATCCGGCTGATCATCGTTACACCCTATAGAGTCGGCGCGACTGCTTCGTGGATTCTGTGAATCATTGGTGTGACTCCTTGTCTGCAAGGTGCTGCTCCGTAGCATTGTAAAGACCTGCCAGTGTTGTCTTCGCGGTAGCCATGCAAGTGAGATTGGAATGTTCGTTGGTGAAGTGTGCAACGCAACGCGAAGCCTCGCACGTGGTATGTGAACATTGGTATAGTACAGATATAACACACCCGCCTTAGGCGTTCACCTCCTTTCCGAGACTGCGCTCTGCGACCACAAAGTCATCCTCTGGTTCCACGACCTCGACCTCCTTCTTGGCCTGCTTCTTGGGCAGAGGGTTGGGAAGTTTCCAATCCTCGACCTCCTCTGGGTAGTGCATGTCCCTCCTCATACTCTCCTCTGGGTACACCCTCCTGGGCGCAGGCAGCACACGGTCGTCGATGCCGTTCTCCTTCTCAATGCGCATCTGCTGAACCATCTCTTGCAGCTGGCTCATGCCGTCCTCGCGGAATTGTGTGACCCTCTTAACGTTCTTTGCTGTCATATCGTTGAGTTGCTTGTTGGGGGGCAGGCGCGCCAGCGTCTTCGCTGTCATGGCGAAGCGCATGTCTTTGGGTCCATCGACGAGTTCGAGAATCGCGGATTCGGCCTGGTCTTCCTTCATGGGTTCGATGCGGAGGACACGTGTGTAGCCTCCAGGCCGGCCGGCGTAGCGCTCTCTTATGGGGCCGAAAAGCTTGGGGACCATATCATTTGGTTCCTACAACAATCAATACCGAGTTGGCGCAGGGGCGCTGGATGCTCGTACATAGAAGATCTGGTGCGCTCTCCGCCGCGACGCCTCTGTGTTCTTCTTTCCCAGTGTGACCAGCTTCTCTGCCAGGCGCTGCGCCTCCTTTGCCTTGTGCCATGTTGTGGCTATCGATTCGTGCTTGAACAGCGATGTGACGAGGTTGCGCAGGAGGGCCTGTCGATGCGACGACGACCGACTGAGGGCGCGGTATTTCATGTGTCCACCCGCCATCGTGAGATATGATTGGCGCCGTGAAAGTACAAGAGAGAGGCGAGAGGAATTCGATGCGGCTCACGACACACCCTGGAGGTCTTCGATGGTTGACGGCGCACCAGAAAAGTTCGGGGCTTCGGCGCCAAATTGGCCGCTCAACCTGGACCTCGATCATATCACATCTTATCAGATCATCTCCGCCGGCCGCGGCCGGTGCAGGCACTTAACTCGATGCAACGCGCTAGTTACAAATCTGCGGCAGACACGACGCGTGCGTGAACGTGCCATAGACGCGAACGCGTTGCCGTGCCAAACACTTAAAACCTCCTCCAACCACACCGCACTGTTCCCTCTCTTCACACACCCTCTCCCCTCTCTATACCCATATACCCCATAATAACGTCGCGTCTTCAACATGTTTGTCTTCAAGCGAGGTATGTACAAGTCGTTCCTTTCATCTCGACCGCCTTTGAGATCCCTGCATCTCGCTGCATACCGTTGCCGTGGCTGACAGTCGTGCACCAGATGGACGCAAAGAACGCGTGCAGTTCGACAAGATCACAGCTCGTGTATCGAGGCTGTGTTACGGGCTTGATCCCGACCATGTCGACCCTGCTGCCATCACAATGAAGGTCATCTCTGGCGTGTACCAGGGCGTGAACACAATCCAGCTCGATGACTTGGTACGTCACTTGGAACGCGTCCACATCTCTTCAGCACTGACAGGCGATAGGCCGCCGAGACAGCAGCATACATGACCACCACACATCCCGACTACGCCATCCTTGCCGCGCGTATCGCCGTCTCCAACCTCCACAAGCAGACAAAGAAGCAGTTCTCTGCCGTCGTCCACGACCTCTACACATACATCAACCCCAAGAACGGCAAGAGTCAACCCATGATCTCGGACAGAGTCTACAAGATCATCCAGGACCATGCCGATGAGCTCAACAGCGCCATTGTCTACGATCGCGACTTCAACTACCAGTTCTTCGGCTTCAAGACACTGGAGCGCTCATACCTTCTCCGCATCAACGGAAAGGTTGCCGAACGTCCGCAGCACATGCTCATGCGTGTCGCTGTTGGCATCCACATGGAGGACATTGAGAAGGCCATCGAGACATACGACTACATGTCGCAAAAATACTTCACACACGCGTCGCCGACGCTCTTCAATGCCGGCACACCGTCCCCACAGATGTCGTCTTGCTTCCTCATCGACATGAAGGAAGACAGCATTGACGGTATCTACGACACATTGAAAACCTGCGCATTAATCTCCAAGACTGCTGGCGGTATTGGTCTCAACGTGCACCGTATTCGTGCCACTGGTTCCTATATCGGAGGAACTAACGGAACATCGAACGGTCTTATTCCTATGCTCCGTGTCTACAACAACACCGCCCGCTACGTCGACCAGGGTGGCAATAAGCGCCCTGGTGCGTTCGCCATCTACCTCGAGCCATGGCACGCTGACGTCTTCGGCTTCCTCGACTTGAGGAAGAACCACGGCAAGGAGGAGGTTCGTGCTCGCGATCTGTTCTACGCCCTGTGGATCCCCGATCTCTTCATGCAGCGTGTCCAGGAGAACGGCGAGTGGACACTGATGTGCCCCAACGAGTGCCCAGGCCTCGCCGACGTCTACGGTGACGAATTCGTTGCCCTTTACGAGAAGTATGAGAAGGAGGGTCGCGGTCGCGAGACGGTGCGTGCCCAGAAGCTCTGGTACGCCATCCTCGAGGCTCAGACCGAGACCGGCAACCCCTTCATGCTTTACAAGGATGCCGCCAACAGGAAGAGCAACCAGAAGAACCTCGGTACTATTCGCAGCTCCAATCTGTGCACTGAGATCATCGAGTACACCGCCCCAGATGAGGTTGCCGTCTGCAACTTGGCTTCTGTTGCTCTCCCCTCGTTTGTTGACTACAAGCGGGGTGTGTTCGACTTCAAGAAGCTCCATGAAGTCGTGCAGGTCTGCACCCGCAACCTCAACAAGATCATTGAGGTCAACCACTACCCTGTCGAGGAGGCACGCCGTAGCAACTTCCGTCACAGGCCTATCGGCCTGGGTGTGCAGGGTCTTGCCGATGCTTTCCTTGCTCTGCGTTTGCCTTTTGAGTCTCCTGAGGCCAAGAAGCTCAACATCCAGATCTTCGAAACCATCTATCACGCTGCCTTGACTTCTTCCTGCGACATCGCCAAGGAGCTTGGAGCTTACACCACATACGAAGGCTCGCCCATTTCTCAGGGTCAGCTCCAGTATGACATGTGGGGTGTCACTCCTACCGACCTCTGGGACTGGGCTTTGCTGAAGGAGAAGATTGCGCAGCACGGTGTCCGTAACTCTCTGCTTGTTGCACCTATGCCCACTGCCTCCACTTCCCAGATCCTTGGCAACAACGAGTGCTTCGAGCCATACACATCGAACATCTACTCTCGTCGTGTGCTCGCTGGTGAGTTCCAGGTTGTCAACCCGTGGTTGCTCAAGGATCTTGTCGACATGGGTCTTTGGACCGAGAACATGAAGAACCGCATCATCGCCGACGGTGGTTCCATCCAGCGCATCCCCAACATCCCAGATGAGATCAAGACTTTGTACAAGACTGTTTGGGAGATCTCGCAGCGTACCATCATTCAGATGGCCGCTGACCGTGGCGCCTTCATTGACCAGTCTCAGTCACTGAACATCCATATGAAGGAGCCCACCATGGGCAAGATCACCTCCATGCACTTCGCTGGATGGAAGCTCGGTCTCAAGACCGGCATGTACTATCTCCGAACCATGGCTGCTTCGGCTCCCATTCAATTCACTGTCGACCAAGAGGCTCTCAAGGTTGAGGACACCAACATCGCTCGCGCCCTCCCATCGAAGAGGCGCCAGCCAGGCTTCCAGCAGGCGGGTGTCGGTTCGCCCTCTCCGACCCCGGCTCCAAGGCCTATGTATGCCACCAAGACCCCCAACGGCGTCTCAGAGGCGGTGAACGGTGTACCAACACCATCAGCCACTCCACCACCTGCTGCTGAGAACAAGCTCCCGCCTGTGGAGAATGCTCTGGCCAGCAAGCCCTTCAAGGCTGACGTTGAGGAAGGCGACAGCCCCAAGCTTGTCGCTGCCGACTCCACTAGCAAGCCTGTTGCAGAAGACTCTTCATCTAAAGATAAGCAGGCCGAAGATGCAGATGACGAGAGCAAAGAGCGGGATGGTGACATCTATGCCGAAGCTGCTCTTGCCTGCTCGATAGAGAACCCTGAATCCTGCCTCATGTGCTCTGGTTAGACGAGCAAGTTGTACGTTTGGGGATTGTAGATGGTGTTAGGTACCGGTGAGGCGGGCGACTGCCCTTGATTTATTGCGGCGTTGGTGGTATTGGGATCAATCATTCGAACCATGGGTAACGCAAGGAGGAACGATTCATGAATTTGGATAGCGATATAGTCGTTTCTGTAGTCTTAATTGTGTACATCACGATCTTTGTAACTCTCGACCCACGTTTCCTCGTCCATGTTGCTGTTGCCGACGGTATCCTTCATGGTCTTCCTCCTGCCCCTCCGATTCGCGCATCGAGATCCGCCGTCCGTCACCCCGCGATTCTTATTCCGAAACACCCCCGCGACGCCCTACAGCTGTACACCCACGCGCCTTCCCGAGTACAGGTGTATAAATACCCACAAACGACCCACCTCGCAAGTCCCTAGCTGCAGTTCAAGCTCGTAAGTACAAATACGACCTTGACCTGTTACCTGGACACGTCAAACACCCCAAACCTCAGGCATAAGCTGACAGCCTCGGCTCATCATAGCTCTCCCATCCAAAGCTCCTACACAGCTATATGCTCGCCCTCCGCCTTCTTCGTACCTTCACCACACCAACTTTAATTCACGCACGTACATTCGCAGCTCCAAGATCGAGCATTATAAGAACGATGGCTTCCTCAAGCGCCGCGCTGCAGGAGTGGCTCGTCATCGTGCCTGACCACGAGGGCGCGTTGCAGAAGCGCATTGCGGTTAGGCAGGACCACTTGGGAGGGTTGAAGAAGGACGACGATAGCTTCTGGCTTTGGGGCGGTGCGTACAAACCGAGCTCTTCGTTCCCTCTTGTAGTCTTCTGGAGGATCGGCGTGGGAGACGGGGCGTCATGAGCTTGCGCAGCGAATGCTAATACGAATCAGGCGCTATGCTCGAAGAGCCGATCAAAGAGGGCGACTCCGGACCGCCGAAGATGAAGGGCAGCGCTATGCTGATTGGCGCCAAGACGAGAGAGGAGGTTGAGGAGAGGCTGAAGAGCGATGTGTATGTTGAGGGTGGCGTGTGGGACTTGAGTAAGGTGCAGATCATTCCATTCAAGAGCGCGTTGAGGAAGGCTTTGTAGAGTTGTTTGCCGTGAAGTCTAGTAGACAGCATGGCTATGAGTGAATGACTATATACAGTACGTTCGAAAACATGCTGTATACATGTGCCATGCCTCAATGCTAGATTGTGAAGTTAGGATACACACTGAACTATAATACTGTATTTCGCAAACTCCAGGTCGCGGTATCTAGGACTGGCTGTGTACATGTGTTTCGCGCACGATTCATGAGTTAGTAAATACACCCTCTTGGAAGTCCACAACTATCGTATTTTCAACCACTGCAGCAGCAGTGTCCTTGAATGCTTGATGTGCTGGATCTTCCTTCACGTAGTAGTCCCGCTCTTCGTTTGAATTGAATCTGAGGATGAAAGCGTGGCTCATGCCATTCTGTTGGCGTATGTCAGAAGCTTGTCAGACAGCGGATCCAGGGTCTCGGGTACCTGCAGGTCCTCTATGGAAGTATCTTTCCCACCAGTAATGGAGAGAATATATGGCCTGCGTGTTTCTGGGTGAATACACGCCTTCTTCATGCCAAAGAATTTCGATGTGATCTGCACCATGTTAGGCCTGGGCACAATGTGTTCTGGAGCGTTTCGTGCCTCCTTGATGGCAATGCCGCTAGCCGTTTCCTTGAATTTGAACAGAACAACGTGCGTAGTGTACGGTACGAGTGGAGCATGGCTTCCGAACAGATAGACGGACCATTGCACAATCGAATTGGAGAAGATGAATAGACCCACGACGCAGAGGATGAACGTCAGGGCTCCGAAAGCTTTCCTTGGGACAAGCATCCTGGTGGATAGGGGTTCCCTGCTGTTGCGCAAAGACGTGTGGGTAGCGCAGGTACTTTGTGGGGAGATCAGCGAAAACTGGAGTCGTGGTGCCTTGCGTCTGCAATTTGACGTTCAGCACTCACCACGCGAGTGCAATAAAGACAGCGTTGACATTTTGCCGCTCCTTCGCGTCCTCGAGCCGTACTCCAGTAGTTCACGTGAGGGGGAGTGAGCGCTAAACCAAATGCCAATTGCTACACAAACGGCACAGCTGGTCATAGCTCCCTGAGATCCTTCGAGCTCCCCATTGAGTGACGTATCGGTACCTGCACATCAACGCCATGCTGGCGAGTCGTGACACGGCAAGAGCCTCGAACATCATGCAATTTCATCATGCAAAACGATCGCGAACGCACAGTCCAGATCACTCCAAGGCAGTGGGGCTGTTGACGGCTGAAGCTGGATTTCGTGGTCCATTGGTCCAAGCTTGGCGTGACGTCACTGGCATGTCAGGTGCAAGCCATCGTTGCGTGCCGCGAGTACAAAAGCATCCTGTACCGCTTGTCTTCTCTGCCATCATCACCAGATACCCATCTCAACACTCTCACCACCTTTTTCATCACAAAAACCACCACATTATCCACAATGGCTTCTCTGTCTTGTAAGTTGCCCTTTATTCACCAGCTCCAGCGGCAGGCATACCGAGTTCGATCACGCAATCTTTGCTTGTTTTGATCATAACACCATGAAATGTATCAATGGCTAATGTGGCTTCCATCAGACCTCCCTCCCGTCAAGCCCTCTGCCATCGCTCTCGGCACGGCCTTCAACCACGCTGTCTCCCTCGCCGTTCTTGGCCCCGTCTTCGGTGACGCCTACCGCCGCGCGCAGCAGGCCAACTCCAAGGAGGAGTACTTCCACTCCAAGGAGGCTGCCACCGCCGCCGCCTCGTGGGGTAGCTCCATTGTCGGCTCTGCCGTTCAGTCGTACGGTGTTGGTGCTCTCATCAACGCCACCGGCACCCTCACCTACAAGGGCGCTGCTTACCTCGGCTCCCTGATCTTCTTCGCTTCTGCTGCTCCTTCCGTACGTCATCCTGCATATCAACAACACTTCCATAGTTTACTGACCTTGTCCAGATCGTCTCCCAGGTCCTCACCGAGAAGCGTCCTCTTGACACCATCGCCGTTGGCGCTTTTGCCCGCGTCCTCGAGACTGTCGGTCTCTCCCTGTTCCTCACCTACTGGGGAACCCGCACCAACCCCTTCGAGTAAATTACTCGCTAGGCGTTGATGATTTGTCTTCCCACTTGGCGGCTTAGATTGAGTTCGTCAATACATGGCGTCATGGAGAATGAAGCGACATGATATGAGCCTACAGCAGGCCTGCTTCGATTATGATATGTAACATTACCTCTCAATGAATTGGTTTAATTCTCCAACGAACATTGCATTGTTGTTACCTGTGAAATATACGTGTTGTCCGTTAATTGCAGCCGCCGTGCAGTCAGTAAAAAAGAAAAAAATTGTTTCGCTTTGCGACGACAGGTTGAGCTGTGTATTCGATTCAATCACAACTCCAATGCTGAGCACGTCAGTTGTTCTTGCGGGTCCGCACTGTCAAATGCAGGTTTCTCAGGACTGGCGTCCGAGATTGGTGGCTGCACGCTCAACTTTGGTACACGTCAAACCCCAAGCACGTCACCGCGATCGCCGTTAGCGCCGATCATCGCGCGCCGCGTTGAAAGCAGCCAGCGCTCCATGCTGGGCTTGGACAAGGGACTCATGTCAGTTGGTGATGTTAGCGGGGTCTCACTGGCGTGCGTAGCGTCGAAGGAATGCGCAAGTAACAAGATGAGACAGACGTCTCTTGCTGTGCCTGTGAACCGGATTGTAATAACACACGTCCATTGATACAACGTTGCTGCCATTCGTCCCTTCCCTGAATCCAGCTACACCTCCTCACCTCACCTCGCGAACAAACAAACAAACCAGCGACACCAAAAAGTAACCAACAACCTCCGCGCCTTCCTCTACAAGTGTGAGCAAACGCGATGCAAAGGTAAAAAGCAAAAAGCAAAAGCATCTCCGGCGGGGCTCGAACCCGCAGCCTTTGGATGACCGGTTGTATGGTGGTAGAAGTCCAACGCGCTACCATTGCGCCACGGAGACCATGAAGTGGATTGTAGGGACTTCTGGACATCTATGAAGATCGAAACGATTATATACTAGGTTGAATTTTGGTGGGCAGTGCATTGCATCGTCGTGGTGACTGGTGCTTTTGGTAAACGCGAGGTGGGGCAGAGGTAGCGCAACAGTGTCGATTTGTTCATGGGTAGCACGATAGAGGATGGTTTGTGTCTTGCAGGTGCAAGTAGTAATAAAGTGATGATGCACTTGCTAATGTGCAGCTTTTCCATTCTATGCAAAATTCCCAGTCCGCCGCTTTCAGTCACACAAGCGTGATCATTCGCTGTCTAGCAGGGCGTTGGCATTGATTAGCAAGTCGTGCATGCCCACGAGGATGTCGAGTAGATGCACATCTGCTACCTAGGCGCCATTGGCTACGCCTCTGATGTTGATGCCGCTTCCGCCACTCGAGCCTGCACCGCGAATGTTGATTCCCTCCGTCTCTCTTGAGATGCGGTCTGCCAACCCGCGGCGAGGTTTAGGCTCGTCGAACTCGTAGTCTCGAGGTATGCTGTCGTCGCCCTTCAGTCGCCCATACCCGTCATCTTCGCCCTGACGCGTAATGCGACTAGCCAGTGAACGCGGCCTTGGCTCATCGTCGTCGTCCCGTGTAATCCGGCTAGCCAACGAGTTGACAGGTTTGCCGTCTTTGGTCATGCGTGAGAGCAGAGAGCCGCCTGACCCAGCATCTGAGCGACGGTGGTTTTTGCCCATCGGCGAAGTGTCGACGAAAAACGAGTCTTTCTGCCATCGACCGGCCTCTGACTTTGCGCCTCGTTCCCCGTAGTTTGCGCGGTCATGGGTCCAGCGGTCAGCGCTAGGTTCGCGGCGGCGGCGCTGGTCGTTGTGGCTACGGCTCCTGCTGCGGTAGCGGGTGCGTACGTTGCTGCTGTCTTCTGCAAAGCCGAATCGGCCGTCACCTTCGTCGTTGGACGCAGGTGAAGCACTGCGGCCTCGGAGTCGACCGTGTCGCGGTTCGTCAGATCTGCAATATATCAGCGTGGTCAATAGGAGCGTGCGTGGAGGATGTCGTACCTGTTTCCGCCAGGACGGTAAGAGTCAACGTCGGCATTGAGCCTACCAGAGTCTCTTGGCTTCCTATCCCGCCCGTCACGGCGATCGCGGCCATTTCGGTCGTTGCGAGGGTAGTTGTTCCTCCGCCTCTCAACCCCAGAATCGGAACCCATTGACTCGTCCCCACTGCGGCTGGTTATGTCAGTATAGCGCATGACAGCCCTGCAGCCGACTGCTTACCTTCTTCTCCTCCGGTTCCTCGAGCCCATGTCCTCCTCGCCATAGTCTAAGAGGTCCCTCTTCGGCTGCTGACGGCGCCGTGGCTCCCGCTGAGTGTTTCCTCTGACGTCTGGGTTGCGCTGGTAGTAGTTGCTGCGGTTGGCTGCGCCCTTGGGCTTCTGGTCCCCAGCATTCGTTTCTCGTACCACCAACATGCTGTCTGGCTTCTTCGAGTACGGCTTCGCTGGTCGAGCTGTCTGCGCAGCGAGCGTGCTTGGGTTTGTATCGGGGTGTGTGAGCGCGGTCAGCGCAACGGCAGCTTCTTCGGCGCTGTAGAACTCGAGGTTCACCGACGAATCGTTGACCCAGCGTAGCTGCTTGACGCGCGGTTCTGCGCCGAGGGCTTCCATGGCGTAGTAGAGGGGGTCATTTGGATCAAAGTCGCCGACACCCTGCAGGTTGAGCGACTCGGGCCATGGCTTCTGCGGTTGGAGATCTTCAAAATATGCCGCCGGCACGGATTCGCTTTGCGTGGTCGGTTCGGGCTGCTGCGCGAGTATTAGCACAAGGCGAGTACAACGCGCCTGGCGCAGCTCACTTGTTGCTGGGGTTGCGCGCTTGTTTCAACGCCTGCACCGACATCGATGTCGATGTCGAAGGCGACATCACCCATTTCAACATCCATTTTGGCAGTAAGGATTGTGTAATGTTGATTCAATGAGTGGTGAGGATGTGGGGTGCTAGAGACGTGAGCTCGACCAAGGTTCCGAGACCAGACCGACAGGTGGTGCTGTAGCCGCCGACAATGCGGTCAGTAGCGCCATCACGTGTTACACGATGCATGAGGTCAAACAATCACCAGAAAATCACAAAGATCTCAACCTTTGTTTGAGTTGATGACACGGCCTCGAACGCTTTGTTTCTACCCAAGTTAGCCTCTCAAGCGTTCTCTTCCAGCGTGAAGGTACCCGTCTTTGTGATCAGGTACTCGTTAACAGCCACGTCTTTTCCAGACTCCTTTCCGTATCCACTCTGCTTGATCCCACCAAACGGTGATTCCGCAGCCGATGAGTTTCCTGTCATTGTTAGCCGACTCGATCTCATCCAGTGCTTCCAGTAGGCTTACCGGTGTTCAGACCAATCATGCCAGCCTCGAGATTCTCGAACAATCTCCACATGCGGTCAACGTTCTTTGTGAAAAGGTAGGATGCAAGTCCCATAGAGGTGTCATTTGCCTTCTTGACCGCCTCTTCCTCTGTTTCAAACTTGATGAACGTGCAGATTGGTGAAAACACCTCTTCGTTCGCGATATCCATGTCAGGGGTAACGCCAGTGATGACAGTCGGCTCGAAAAAGTACCCGCCGTTCTTCTCAATCTTGTTTCCACCCTTGTGAATCTTTGCGCCCTTCTTCTTCGCGTCCTCGACCAGCTCGAGCGCCTTCTGAGCACCTCGAGGTGTTGTCACTGGGCCCATAGTCGTCTTGTCGTCTGAGCCATGGCCAACGACAATCTTGTCCGTCTCGGCGTTCCATCGTTCAAGGAATTTGTCAAATATGCCAGACTGAACATAGATGCGATTTGCCGTGATACAAGCCTGGCCGGCATGACGGTATTTCAGAGCGAAGATCTGAGACATCGCTTGCTCGATATTCGCATCGTCGAAGATTAGGACGGGACAGTTTCCTCCCAATTCTAGTGTTACCTTCTTCAAGTTGTCTGCACAGATCTTCGCAACCAGCTTTCCAACCCTCGTCGATCCTGTGAATGTGACTTTGGCAATGAGCGGATGGCGACAAAGCGCTTCACTAAGCTCGGGCGTCTTATCGAGGTCTGTGGTCAGTACGTTCAGCGCACCCTTTGGGAACCCAGCCTGAACCGCAAGGTACGCCAATGCCAGGACAGTGATGGGTGTTTCGGGACTCGGCTTGACAATCATGGTGCATCCAGCGGCAAGGGCAGCGCCAGCCTTTCGCAGGATCATAGCGATTGGAAAGTTCCATGGGACGAGAGCGGCGGCAACACCTGCCGGCTGCTTGATTGTGAAGATGCGTCGGTTCGGTAGCGCTGGCGTGAATACACTGCCCTGAATGCGCTCTGCTTCTCCAGCAAACCACCAGGTGAAGCCAGTAGAATAGTCGATCTCGCCATAAGCTTCAGAACGCGGCTTTCCAGTTTCATACACCAGGATGGTGGCAATATCTTCCTTGTTCTCGCGGATCAACTGGTCCCACTTGTACAGGAACTGTGCTCTTTGGCGAGGGCTAATCTTCTTGTATTCAAGGAAAGCATCGTGCGAGTTTTTGACGGCAGCGTCAACGTCGGATGCATCGTTTGTGGGGCATTCTGTCCACGCCTCTCCGGTACCGGGGTCTACGACACTGTCAGCTTAACAAAAGGAAGGTCTCTTGGACATGACCAACCGAGAACTTCGAACGTCTTCCCAGACTTTGCATTCACCCACTCGCCACCAACATATGACTGATTGTGGAGGAGATCTGGGTTTTTGAGCTGTTCAGATGTTAGATGCCGAACTATGCCTGGACTTCGGCGCTTCGTGCTCACCTTGAATGGCAGCTCATGCTTCTGTGCTGAGCCCATCTTGCTTGCAATGGGACTGTTTATTTTGGACTGGCGACAAACTCGTGCGCCAAACTTCAGGAGACAATGGAAAAGCAGCCACCCTTTTGACGATCCATGACATGTGTCTGTAAACCCCACCCAGCCTCCATATAGCCGACATGGTGGACGACCAATGAGCGCACGTCTACGCCGACCACCACCGCTCTCCGACAGACATCAGCGCACCTGTTTGTTACCCCTCATCATGCTCCCAACTCCGCAATGCGGGTTTGGCTCGGCAGCACCGTGATTGGTAAATAGTGGGATGCAACTGCCTTGTGGAGTAGGTGATGGCGGAGAGAAGCCCGCTGCTGCTGTTTGAGCTCGGTTATGTGACATATCGCTCACTGTCTGAGATGGAGTACTCACAACACCACAACAGTCCTTGGTAGTTAGACACATTACTTGCACGACTGAAAAGCTTTTCTAATAACTCCAACATACCACATTCAAAAAATGGGCAGACTTGACGGCAAAGTCGCAATCGTAACCGGTACCACCTCCCCCTCCTCCCAACACCCGCACCACCAACTGACCCACCTGCAGGTGCAGGCTCAGGCTTTGGCGCAGGCATAGCTCTCCGCTACGCCACCGAAGGCTGCAAAGTGCTGGTCTGCGACATCAACGAGAAAGGCGGACAGGCCACGGCAGCCAAAGACGAGCAGAACCTCGTCTTCCACAAGATGGACGTCACCAAGCGCGCCGACTGGGAGTCTACAATGCGGGTTGTCAAGGAGAAGTTTGGGCGCTGCGATATTCTGGTTAACAATGCTGGGTGGTCGTACGTCAATAAGCCTACGGTTGAGGTGACGGAGGAGGAGTTCGAGAGGGTGTTTGATGTAAATGTCAAAGGCGTGTATCTAGGGTGTCAAGCTTGGATAGGGCAGGCAGTCGATAGAAAAGAGGGTGGCGTTGTAGTCAATATTGCGAGTGTAGGCGCAACTCGACCGAGGCCCGGGTTGGTATGGTACAACGCATCCAAGGGCGCAGTGTGGAACGTAAGTATATATTCAACCAATAGAGAAGCTTCGTAACTAACGGTGTGAACAGGCCACGAAAGGCCTAGCTGCCGAGTACGGAGCTCACCAGATTCGCGTCAACTCCATCTGTCCGCTTGTTACGGGGACGGGACTCTTCTCCACGTTCACGGGTATGGAAGACACGCCTGAGAACCGGACAAAGTTCATTGGAAATGTCCCCATGGGCAGAATTGGCGAGGTTGAGGATGTGGTGAATGCATGTGTCTTCATGGCGAGCGATGAGGCGAAGTTCATCACGGGCGTCAATTTGGAAGTTGATGGTGGACGGTGCATATAAAGAAGCTGGAGATCTTATAGAAGTGTTCAAGTCGACTTTGGTGTCTTTGGCGCGGAAGCCATCTGATATGAACTTGGAGAATGAAGGCCAAGTCTACTCTACCACAATATCTAATCATCCATCTCCTCATCTTCATCCATCAGCTCCTGCATCTCTCGTCTCCTCCTCGTTGCCTCCTCTCGATCGCCATACGGCCAGTACCTATCACCATCATCACCATCATCCTCTCTGGCAAACCCTTCATCGACATGCCTACCCAGCGCACCCTCCCTCTCAACCGCGCTCATCTCGATCCCCCGATCCAAGTACGCCGCCCAGCCCTCCCAGACAGCCCCGCGATCAAAAGCAGTCACAGGGCCACGACTCGCACGCCACCTTTTCGTCAACAGCTCCTCCCTAGCCTGCAGCGGACTACCCTTCATCAACGCAAACGCCATAGCCAATTTCTCATACACAGCACCATGGCACCCCTCTCGGGTCCCTACTTTCTCCTTCCCCTTCCCCTTATCGTTATCCTTACTTCTAGCAACATGACTAGAAGGACACCCATACGTCTCCAATACTTCCCACCGTCCATATCGAACCTTCCTCAGCGTATTCTCCCATACCCCAACAGGAAGTAATAGTGCCTTGCTCAGTACCAATGCCCCGCTCGCGACGTCTTCGTGGCCTAGCAGTAGCGCGTCGGTCTCCACGCACCCGCCGTTTCCCATTTTCGTCCCGTTGGGACCGAGGCCGTTCCCTGGGGTCAGGATTCGGGGGAGGTAGATTTGGATCGGTGGGCTGGTGGTGGAGGGGAGGTCGAGGAAGGGTGAGGTGGCGAGGATTTGGGGCGCGATGGTTGTGAAGGGGGAGGGGGTGGAGGGTGAGAGGGCTAAGTCTTTGGGGGCGTTGCGGGTTATGAC
>SATY01000439.1:0-27686 GCA_004335155.1 Ascochyta viciae
ACCTGTTAAACATATAGGCAACTCCTAGGACAGCCTCCTAGTCCCCTATAGACCTTAGCTTGTCCTTTATCTAAGACTTAAACGTCTAATACGCTTGTTGGTTGCTACTAAACTTGTCTACGTTAGGTAACTTTATAGTCTTGCTTAGTCTGTTGTTAACTGTTTGTATAGAGGTAGAGGGTGTTGTACTATAGTTTAGCAATCCTATAGACACAACATAGGCTTAGACCTAAGCTTTAACTAGCCTTTATATAGTTTTGCCTATGTTCTTCTATTGTAGGTCCTAGTTGGAGTCTATTATAGGGTGGGCCTTATTGTTAGTGATAGCTACTGTAGCCTTAGGTAGGGTTGCCTATAATAGGTAGGTAGTTAGGCGTTCTAGTACGTAAGCCAGAAGCTCCTCCTACTATTCTTCAAGTACTAACGTAGTGGCAAGGTTCTAGAGTTCAGTCCTAATGTCTAATTAATTGTTGTTACTAGTGCACAGCTTAATGCTGTACTCCCCTAGACGCCTAGCGGCGTCATTGTACGTTTTGCTTATTAATCCTTATTTAGTGATTAAATCCAATTGTAAGGAGCTAACCTCTGAGGGAATTTGCTAGTAAAATACAAGATAGATTTAATAGAGAACAACCTCTAGGGTAGAGGTTGCAGAGTTTTTATAACCTTGTTTTAGACACTTCGGCTCTGTGGCGGGGCTCTGGTCTATGCTAAGAGTGCGAGCCGGAGTACTGCCGAGGCGGTGTACGCTAAGGAGCCAGCACCTAGGCCTAGCCTGTTACAGAGAGTCTATGCACACGTCTACTATTACTACTATAAGCAGAGTGCTTAAGTTAATTACAGTAGTAAGTGTAATAATAATGCTCTAGCTGTGCTAACAGCGTTAGCAGAGGACGCGTAAAGAAATCCTTAGGTAAGTAGCAGCTCTATAGTCTCTTCTGCACCTAGATTAAGCTAAAATTAGGCGTAGAATTAATATCTAGTAGTATATTTCTTAACTAGAGACTGTCTAATAACCTTATAACGCTTAGAGCTCCCTTATACAGCGCTGCTGCTATAGCTAATTGCTTACTCTTACACTTAATTGCGCAACGTAGAATAATCTCTACTACCTCTTCTACTAGTGTTAACTATAGCAAAGCCTTAAAATTAAGTATAGTAACGTCTGCCGCTAATAGCTATTTATAGCAATAATGCTTAACAACAAAGTTAACAGTACTTCTAGTGTCTATTAGGATGTTAGAGGGCTTTAGTAAGCAAATATTTTGTTAACAAATAGCTAGCAATAGTTCACTTTCTAATAGTTACAGGCATATAACAAGACTTGTAAGGTACTCTATAAATTACAGCTAAGGCGTTAATTACAGCTTATTAATTCTAGCACCTCTAGCGTTATACAACACTAGCTAATCGCCCCCTTCTCTAACAAAGACACTGTTATCCTAGCTACACTAAACAAGGCAGTAATTGTTAAATATAAGCTTGTTGCTACAGCCAAATCGCTCACAAACTAGAGCAGAAACAGACTGGCAACTGCCTTGCAGCGTTAGTACGTGGCTGCGCCGTCTTCACGCTAAAACGTTGTCAAAAACGAGATCAAATCGAGGGATATGGATGTCCGACGGTTCGTACTTCGTGGCTCGGCTCGTTGGTTCGGACATCGGGTACGGGACACGCGCCATCACCGACCACGTGACCGCGGTGATCTCACTAGTGAAACACTTCGGTATGCTTGTGAACTTTCCCTGTCAACGCTGAGAACTTTACAGCTGAGGATTTTGGTCATGGTGGTGAACGCAAAATCAACGTATCAAGCGACACTGTCGGAAGGAAATGCTCTTCCATCGAATCTTGCGAATGAGACCCCGCTTACCAGAAAGCCCTTTTCTTTGGCCTCGTCAGATTCCGTGTTTGTCTCGAGGGACGTACGTGGAAAAAGTAATTTACCTTGAGTTCTTCTGCCCCACCGAATACGTAATGTTTATCATCGGCTAGCTGGAGGCCATTCTACCGCATAGCATCAACAGACTCAGTATTTGCTCCACGCCTCAACAGGTAATTCACGGCTTTTTCGTTGGATGCCCAAGCCCCCATGCTACAAAAATTTGTGAAAACGGAGGGCAGCGGAGTCGTCTTTCCAGTGCCTTCCTTAGCTTCAATGTCGGCCCCATGGTCAAACAGCATATTCACGACCTTCAAGGTATTCCCATGGATGCAACATGAGCGGATACGACGGCGAGATGAAGCGGCGTATTGCCCTCGATAACGAAGTTGCAATCATGTTGCTCGCGAATTGCACAGGCGTGAACGTCTGCGTCATTTCCCAGTAGGAACCAGACTATGTCCGGGCTTGCAGATTGTGCAGTATGATACACGGCTGTGATACCTTAATCTGTGACTGCGTGAAGATCTGCACCATAATCCAAAAGTACTTTCGAAAGTCTGGCAGACGGACACTGCATGAACGGTGTCCGTCCCAAGTCGATCCGTTTATCTATTGGTGTACTTGCATCGAGGCAGAGAAATACCAACTTAATGTTCTGTGGATCAAACCCTGTGTACAGGTATTTCACCTTAGTCGTCCACAGCAGCAATGTCCACATTCAAAGCAATTAGTCAAGAGGCTATGTTGGGTTTGCTTACACGATATAAGACAGTTTGGTTTCTCTCTGCTAGAAGGCCTGTTACTGCGCCAGTGACTGTGAACATCTTGGCCAGTGCTTTAGTCACTTTGGAGTGTTCCAGTAGCTCGAAGAATGCCGAGTGTCCGCAAGAGTCGCGAGAATTTGGATCGGCGCCGTGATTCAAGTGAAATTTTATGAGCTTCGATCGTGGCTCTTGTACAGCGAAGGTAGAATGCGATGCTTTACGCCGTGCTAGATCATGCCATGTTAGACCATGCCACACACTACACTCAATAGGTCAGGTTTTTTTTTACCTAAATAATCTAGTGTAATTAACGAGATTTTAGATAGGCTTAAATCTAGAAAGTGTGTGCATATATAATATACATCTAACACTATCTTTGTATCTGCTACTCTACTATTAGGTAGTAGATTAACATCTTACGTCTAACTAGTCTTTACTTAAAAAGACTGTTTTGTTGCTAACTTAAGAGTTAAAATTTAAGATTCAGCAGATTTTTTACCTTCTTCTCTCAATAACGTAGAGTATTTGTAGAGGGAGAAAGAGGTAGTAAAGATAAAGCTTAGCAGTAAATACAAAGAATAGGTATGAGATTTAACAGAAAAAAACCGTAAGATTTAGCAGAAATATACAGTTCTTCTTAAAAAGCTTAAATTTTCTTTAGAAAGTACACAAAGTCTGTGTATTTGGCACAAAAATCACGCATAACCCCCGACCTGTCAGCCGTAGTAACAGGCATTGATGGATGCACTCACCTTCACCGAAGTGTAGACAACTTGAACTGCATGGTTCCATTCCTGGTCATGGATGAGATTCGGCAAATCGCCATCTCCATCTGCATTGTCGCAATCGAATACTGCTATAAGAGCAAGACCTAACGCTTCCTGCCAATAGTCGTTACGTCTATCCGCCTGGAGCTCAAGGCCGAGCTACTGCAGTAAGAACCGAACCATTTCAAAGGACTAGTTCTTGGCGGGAATACGGGCAGCATCTGCAATGAGTCGCATCTGACATGGTGTTCGAGGTATTGTCGCAAATCAAACGAACCATGTTCATGTGATTTTCTCTCGCCACGAGAAACACAGCACTGGATGATGACTTAATCTCGATTCCATGCGCAATCCCTAAGGAGTACAGTCAGTTTCTAGAGCACTAAACTGCTATTTCTTAGTGCTCTGCACACTAAACGCGTTTAGTGCTATACAAGGCTATCTTTTCTACTTTTATCTGCTTATCGGATGTAAATCTAATATTTACACTATCTAGAGGAAACTTCTTTACTCTTAGTACTTAACAGGTACTCACTTACCTCTTAACTACCTATACTACAGCCTTAACTATACTAGATTTATGTAATCTAGGCAAAGTTTACCTACATAAAGATAGATCCAACACGCCTAAGTACTCGTATAGGTATAAGCAAGGGCAAAGGCAAAGGTAGAAGAGTAGGAGAGTAGGAGATTAGAAGAGTAGGAGAGCTAAAGAGATAGTGTATACTACACTTGCCTTACACTAATATAAACAGTCTTAGGTGTCTAGCTTCTAGAATACTAAAATAAATTTGACTTATCTAGTTAAAAACTAGCATATGTACTACTAAACGTTAAGTAATCTATAAACTAGAGGTTAGTTTACTACACACTGAACAGTTTAGTGCCCTAAGAACTGACTGTGCGCTATAGGGATGACTTGTTGCATGGCAGCGGTTGCATTCAAGCGTGCAGCACTCTATCGCAGCTAGTGAAACCGTCAGGCTCATCGATGCCCGTGGCCGCGCAAGCTAACCTCCGCTCCACAAGATAGCAGCGGTTGCACCATTATAGAACTATCCTTAAGTTTAGTCTGATGTACGGCTGTGTGTAAGGATTCGTGCGAGCATTGATTTTGACTCCGCTGCCTAGCATTTCAAACACCTTAGCTATGTCATTGTTTGCAGCTGCTTGGTGGATAGTGCTGGGGAAGAAGTCGTGGTCACCGGAATACCATCTGCACACACTCAACGCACCAAACACATTCATATAGATTTTCCAAAGCGAGGTTTCGATCGACATAAGAAGAGCTTGTCACAAAGATCTGGATGAGAACTGACGAGAGGTCCAAGGTGAAGCTGACAACTGAAGGCGGTGGTGGCTGCGACTGGACATAAAAGTTTGTGACTATGCGGAAGCTGTCTGCAGCTCCACTTAGAACGCATTCTATGTCGAGTTGAATGGTCGGCTTATTATGCACAACATGCCCATCGGCGATGATAGCTTCCATCGCTACAATAGTGTCGAGTGTAACATCTAGCAGCGTCTCCAGTTAGTGGTGGTAAATGAGGACAGAAGAACTGCCGTCGGTAGCTAGTGTAACCTCACGAACAGAAAGGAGGAGGGTCACATGTCCTAACGGCGAGAGGAACATACAAAGCAGCCATGAGTACAGTGGTCGTCAATTCCAAGGCCTGAGAACCTCCCTTGCGGCAACGCTCGCTGGTTTTGATTGTATATCTCTACGCCTAACTTACTGAGACGAACGCCTCCCCCTACAGTCGCGAAGCCAGTTGTGAGAAATGCGGAGTCAATATCCACAGAAGCAACGTGAGTGAACCTTATATCTCTCAAGGGAACCGTTGTTGAAAGTTCGCAGATGCATGACCAGACTCCTATCCTTTCCACCGATTGAATAACCACCGTGTTATTAATCCCTGATCTTGGCTGGACTTTCACACTTGTTGCGGCCACACATGCGCCCGATTTGAAGACATGTTGACGAGTGGTCAGCAATGTGACAGTAGCAGGAGTATACCAAAGAGAAGTTTGTATGCAGCAATAATTGACGTTCAAACGAATAACGAATTCAGGCTGGTCGAAACATTTATTGTAGCGAGACAATCCTGCAAGCTGCAGTATAAATGGGCTTCGGGCCCCTCATAACTGTCGGCGACTTCTCGCACAGAAAGAAGGAATCCAAGATGATAGATTCAAACTGAAAAATCATGAGCGAATGAGAATGTTGTTTTGGTTGGATAGAAACTTGGGAGAAGCTCGGGTAAACATGACAATGAAGCTTTCATCGACAATCCCAGCTCGGACCTTCTTCTCGTACTGACGATCTCCTTACACTCCATGATGAGATGAATCTTCTTGTTTCCAAACTCATAAAGGGTTTAGCGTTCCACGATCCGTTCGGACTTCCGAAATGATGTGGCTCAGCTACCTAGAGAGTGCATCAGCTGTCAAGGTAGTCAGTCCTGTTTGAGGACGCGATTTCTTGGGAAAGGTGGCAGGGTATTTTTACTTACCCACTCAGCGATCGAGAACAAGACGAAAAAAACTTGCTAGAGCTTCTAGATTTCGGTGAACTTTGAGTTTCATATTCGACAAGGGGGAGCTTCCAACTATTCAACTGCCGTTTTCTTAGTGTACTACTTTTTGCGCTGTACAAGCACAGTGACCACTCTGGAAGCTTCAACACGACCGCTTCTTCCAAAATGATGGCCTTTCACACGGTTGAGGCTCATATGTATCACCTTCAATTCATTCAAGAGTTGGGTTACAGAGCAACGCGCTCGGAACGAATTCATGGTTCGGAACGCCAAGACATCCGACAGAGCCCCACTGAGGTATTCCTCACTGCAGACTACCAGGGTGTGATATTATTTTCTGACAGGAATTGAACTAAGGCAACCTTAACACTGTCGCTAGTTACCGAATGTGCCCAATCGGACACAGTCGTGTCCGTGGTAGCGCAAAGCACTCTCGTGTGCTCTACGCATCGGAAATCTACCGTGTCTCAGCGTCAGTGAAGAAGGAACGCGTGTACAGCTCGTATCTACATCGGATTAAGAGATGGAACACCCCGGTATCGAAGTACCTGGTGCTTTTGTAGGCGGAGTGGCTGTACTGAAGGGTTGCGTTATATTGCTCCATGTTCAGTCCTCTCTCATTATCCTCCATCACAATCCATCCGCCACTTCTTTCCGTCTTCACAAGCTCTGTATTCAACAGACCTTACGACCCTTCAGTACCATTCTCATATATTCGAAGTGGACTTTGCGACCGCTCCCCCGACCCGCACCAAAATGCCCATCCCGCCTCCTGCTCCTGGATTTTGCACCCAGGTCACTCCCGAGTGTCCTGTCGAGGGTACAATCTATGGATACTATCCCTCAATTGGTTGGAACAGCGCTTTTGCCGGCTTTTTTGGCCTAGCCCTTCTTATCAACGTCTTTTTCGGGATCCGGTACAGGACTTGGTCTTTCGCAATAGCAATGTCGCTTGGATGCACTGGAGAGCTTGTTGGATACATCGGTCGCATAATCATGTGGGACAATCCGTTTGACGAAGCTGGCTTTCAGATGCAGAAATGCTGTCTCATCATTGCCCCTGCTTTCGTCTCTGCGGGCATCTACCTCACGCTCAAGCACATTGTCCGCAGCTTTGGAGACGACTGGTCCAGAGTGCGGCCGGGATGGTACACTTGGATTTTCATTGGCTGTGATCTTCTGTCTTTGGTGTTGCAGGGCGCTGGCGGTGGCATGGCTGCCAGCGCCGATTTCGGCTCCGAGCTACAGGATGTTGGCACAGACCTGATGCTTGCAGGTGTCGTCTTCCAAGTTGTATGTTTATCCTTCTTCGGTTACTTTCTGGGCGAGTATATCTACCGCACCTATCGCCACCGCAACGAACTCGCCTACGAATCCGTGGCGCTCCTACACGAGACTAAGTTTCGTCTCTTTATTTCCGCTGTGATTACGGCTTACTTAACCATCCTTGCTCGGTGCGCGTACCACATTCCAGAGCTCTCTGGGGGATGGCGAAGTGAGCTTATGAGAGACGAGGTGGAATTCATCGTCCTTGAGGGTGCGATGATTGTCACTGCTGTGGCGGTCTTGACTGTGTTCCACCCGGGATACTGCTTTCCTGTTCTAGCAAATGCCAGGCCGTGTAAGGATGCAGAAGATCTCAGCGATGAAGAAGGTGGTAATGAATTGAGAATTATTGCCTAGATTAATGATGATAGGAAATAGTTGGCTTTGTGGTAACGCAAACATACTTTGACCGTTAGCCACGCGCTATTCCCCCGGCCGGACAGATAGCAATAGAGTGTAGAAGAGTGGTCGAAAGAATACAGCCATTACCCTATACAGTCGATGCAAAGTCGCTTACTGGTAGTAAGCATGAGCATAATAACTCGTGACTAAATCCTGTTGTGGACTTCTACGTCTTCAAGTTCAGAATGACTGCTTTGCATCGAAACTCAGATTAGCCCTTACCGCAGCTTTGGCTATACTGCACTTTAGTTCCTCCAGATATATATTCGGGCAGCACTTGAGCAGAATTCAACACTTTATCAATACGAAAGCATCCTTCCCATTCTTTCGCTCGATAGCATCCAGCCCATGTAGTAAACAGTCAGCTACGAGAATCAGAAGAGATGTTCAGGGCTGACTGGTCAAGGAAGATGTGGCCTATAAGCGTACCAATCTTTCACTCACGCGACTAGGTTTGGAGTCCAACCCTCGATGCTAAATTAGTGGATGGATCGAATAATGTACCCGGAATGTCGGAGATTCGACAATGGACCGACATCAAGACATTAGATGCCAAAATGGAGACTGAAAATCCCAGGCTGACCACAGAAGCGATCTAAGTCTGGCTGGTCAAGATATTGAGGGAAAAGAGCGTCAACCCGGCCCAGCTAGAGATGACTATCAGGACGAGTGCAGCGTAGTGTGAATTCGCAAGCAACGAGATTGAAACTTACCCCAAAGCGGCAGCCTAACACAGCGCTTGGTCTGAACAATGATTCTGATAGCAGTCAATGATAGGTAGCGACAGGCTGTAGCGTTGAAGACTTATACCACAGGAATTCAACAGCCAGCATAATTGGAAAGACAAAGCAATGGACGGTTACAAAAGGGCCGGGGAAGTGTTTCGTTGCTTTTATCGTTGTACATGTATACTGCTGCCTTTCACTAATGGAGTCTTCTAACCGACCCAGTAATAAATCATTGACCCTGTGACGCTGCCGTGAGAACAGGACCAACATAGAAGATTAGGCAAGGATCACCGCCTTCATCTTCACAAACCACGAGCTTAACCTTGTTGATTGACTGTATACTGCCCAGTTGCTTGTGATGTTGGAGAAGGAAATATGCTGCGACTAGACCGTTTGGAGAGCCTGCAGCATGTCAGTTTTCCATCATTAATGTCGACCAAGTAGCTCACCAAGCAAAGCTTTGCCTGCATCTCACGTCATGTCAAAATCTGTACCAGGCCATGGATGTACCTCATCCACGTCGAACATCTGCAATGCTTGTTTGATAATCTCCTCAGCATCCTCGTTGACGATATTGACAGACATGAGCTTCACGATCTTCTGGCCATTGAGCGACGGGACGCGATTCCACATACCAAAGGCCAAATCAGAGCTTGAGCGAAGCTTCAGTAGCGCGGACAGATCGGGGGATAGAACGTTCCAAAGAATCTCAGCGCCGCGCTCCGGGCTGCGGCGGTGAAGGAAGTACACGATGCCATCTGCGCGGTTGATGCCAATTCGGCTGTACGCACCGGTGACCTTCTTCATGTCAGTGCCCCTAACGATAAGCTAGGTCAATTTCAAGAGAACTGACCCGGTATTCGTTGCCCTCGGCCTCGTAGGTCTGCTCTGCCTCTTCGGGCAAAGTCCCATCAACATTCTTCTTGACAGTTGGTGCGTTCTTGTGCTCGAGGTAGAAGCAATGATTTGGTCCACCCAGTTCAGCTGATTTCCCGTCAATGCCCAATGCCTTAAACATGCTGCCCATGCTCTCTTGAAAATTGCAGAAGTAGTCGGCGTTCTTGTGGTTGTTGTCTGTGTCGAGCCAGCCCCAGGTCTTGAGTTCGGTCTTTAGGTCTCCATCCCAGGGACTCTGCAGGTACAGCCAATCCAGTGTCCATGCAGCATCTAGCTCGCCAAGTGTCATGGCGTGAAGGAGTCTGTCACCGCGGCAGAGTGCATCGTTCCGCATTTTCTCGTACGGGTCCTCCCAGGGTGGCTCCTAAATAGGCGCAGGGGTATTCTGACAAGAAAAGTGGCTGGTACTGAATGTCTCTGGCGAGAGTTCATTGGCTAAAGGATGGAAAGATAGGACTGTACTTGGAACAAGCCGCGCCAGGGGCGCAATCGTGGTGAGTAGAACCCCCATGTTGGCGCACATGCGGTCGTGTTCGTGTCTGTGGTAACTATGGAGAAATAATTGAGCCGCCAATTCTGAAATCTTACAACTAGCTTGTGGCGTCAGCTACTGAGTTCTTCGCGGGGTAAGTGAAGGTGAAAGACGACTCGTGCTACCCACGCAAAAGATTGCAAATATAGTTTCTTTTACACCACAATTGCTACAACATGCTACTGCTTGACTTTTAGTTGGACACCTTCAGAATCTACCATCAGAGCGAGTGCAATTTTCGAAGCTGAGGTTTGTGCATTCAGGCCAGCGGTGCGGCAAAAGCCATTTGTAAGAATGGCCCTTTTCAGCAGTATTACGCACTGCCAACCATAATTTCTTTGCGCCACGAACGCGCCTCGATAGCTCTGTGAATATATTCGGCGTGCAAAATCCCATCGCAATGCAGTTGTCAGCTAGCGCTGAAGCTCGACCGCGACTGACGAACAGGAACGGGGGCTGCTCCTTCATAGTGGTACTGAGCACATATTTTGGCTTTGGTTGTTCGTTTCTTCCACTGCAGAAATGGGCAACCGAGTATGTTGCTTGTAATTCAACAACAAAACTATTAGCGCTTGAACTACGTTGCCGTCAGTTGAACCATCCCGTGTAGCCCTGTAGGGAGCTTTCATGTAACGACTGATCGCATTGGAAGCACACAAGACGAGGGGAACTGCTCTTCTATGTTTGTTATTCATTACAGTTGTCCAGGTATTGATAGCATACTCCTTGAGAAATTGAAAGGCTAGAAGGCCACTTGAGACATCCATCTACAATAGAAACGATAGGTCTGTAGCATAAGAACTTGGATATCAGAGCATTCGTATCCGGAAACCAAGATTCCTGAAGACGGACTAACAACAAGACAATGGGATTGTTGTATTCCTTCCCTAGATCACTCAAAGTATGAGCATCTTCTTGCCTATCAGATTAGAGTAAAAATAGTGTTTTGGTCGCGGTGTGTGAGTAATTAACGAAGTGCGCTGTCCTTTTATCCCAGTTCAGTCGGACCGTTTGCGTGATCTTGCCACCAAGCGCCGGTCCTACATGAGAGCCCGGCATCGTCGAGCTGATGAGTAATGATCAACTGTGCAGTCACTCGAATGGCACTATATATACAATCGCATGAAAGCGTTTCCAAACATCGTGACAATCCTGTCCCAAACTGTTGGCGCGTGGTTATCAATTACCATGACTTTGCATGCCAGCGGGTATTTCTGTGATTGGCAACGGTGAAAAATGCGTTCCCATGGCACTGGAAGAGTACAAGGTGCAATGAGATGCCCGGTGAAGTAGTGCTGGTAATGAATTGGGAGTGAAGTGCTTCGGTCTCCAGAGGTATCACCGGATCGACGCTAGATTAGCGTGGCCCAACTCTTCTTCGGATGAAGGAGACATCACCAGCTGATCACGAACACGATATCACAGTCACTAAAGAGTTAATGCCCGCATATCATACTTTACATCTATCTGATAAATTATGACCTGTCCTGTACGATTGTACCCCTTACGCAAGCCGAAGAACCACCGCTTGCCGGTGCCGAGGTACACACTTGACTTACCACAAAAGGTCACCCACGTTTACACGTCTTACATTGGAGTTCAGCAACACTCAGATGACGCTGCAGCTACCCAAGCGAAGACTCAAGCTTGCCAAGAGGTGGCAGAGTGGCTCCAGAGCACCGACGGTCCTTCTACATTTGAGTCTTTCGCGCTGCTCGATGGCTGCGATGCCCCTGGGACTATCATCTGGGTAGGTTATTGGACGGAGGCTAGTCATTATGCACGGGCGCTTGAATCTCTTCAGTTACTTTCTATCTACTCTCGTTTGTCGAAGGACAGTCGGAGCTCAGTGGGCCTGTGGCACGAAACCTTTGTGACGGCAGTCTCGCGTCTCGAGACTAACTACTCGGGCCTTGACTATCTTCCTGGGCTCGGCCAAATACCCAAGAGCAGTGCAGCAGAGCATGAACTGGCTACCTATTGGGGTGCAGCTCGAGATCGCATTCCAGATTCTGCACATGATCTGTTCCCTCGTCCCTCTACCGGTACTACTCGACCGACAGAATGGGGTGGACTTGGGCAGCACCTCACGGGTACCAGCCACCATAATCTTGTCCACATACGTTCTGGTCAGTGGTGGCAAACTTGCGGCCAGGTCGAAGGAGCTGCATACGAACACAAGCTAGAGCCTACATTGCGCAAAGGCCTGCAGTATTTGAACGAGAATCGCCAAGAGACAGGTGCTATGGGTCTTCGATACCTCCGTAATACAGATATCAATGCGCCTTTGATCGACTACAATCGAAAAGAGACGTGTGGCGCAGGGTTTTTCGCGAACCTTGAAGACTTGGAGACTTGGGCAAAAACGCATAGCTCACACCTGGCAATTTGGAGAGGAGCAATGGCGCACTATAAAGCTTTCCCGGATAACAGGATGCTCAGAACGTGGCACGAGGTCAGCATCATCAAGGAGGGCGACGCCATGTTCGAGTACATCAATTGTACGCCTGCTACAGGTGTCATGAGCGCTACACCTCTACAAATGAATAACCTAGTATAGCCTTCACTTAAACACGGATTATTCTACCAGTTCATCTAGTATCTTCGTTTGCGTTGGCGGCCGAAAAAGTACGGACAAATCCCGGACCAGAACAGTTGCAATCTCTTGAGAGATAAAAGCGTCCGGTATCCCTCCTGCGTCACATCTGGATAATCAAGAAACACACACAAATGTCGAAACCCAAGGTCCTGATTGTAGGCTGCGGCGCCGTTGGCCTATCTCAAGGCTACCATCTTTTTTTGCTGGCGCAGACATTACCTACCTCGTGCGCCCCGGTCGTAGCTCCGCCTTCGCGCCTCCAAAGCGTCTTTACTCTTACAAAGACAATGAGCTGTCCACTTTTTCTTCATATCGTCTCATTGAAAGCGTTTCCGAAGTCAAGGGCGAAACATTTGCATTCGTTCTTGATACCCTAGATGGACACACTGCACGCTCGGAAGGAGGTATTGCAACCGTCAAGTCTGTTGGCAAGCTAGTCAACGAAGAACAGAATTCCGAATGCTTCGTCGTTTACGATGCAATCGGCTTGGACATAGAAGAGCACTACACGCGCATTATGCGTATCACGTCATCTCGCATCTTCTTCGCTGCAAGCCTGCTTGCGCACCAAAATACTTCGCAGATCTCGGTGCCTGATACCGCCAGCAAAGATTTAATCAACAAAGCGGACCTCTTGTACTCCCACAATCCGCCCAATGTCGGCTTGGTCGTGTTCAACACACAGCCAGTGCTCACAAAGAAACTTGAAGCCATCTACAATGTCAACGGCAAACTGGAAATTCAACGTATCCCGGCATTTGTCTCTTCCTGGGCTCCGCTACTGGGTGTGCTGCATCTAGTGACCTGGAACGTGGACGGCTTTGGGCCATTCGAGCGCCTACGTAAGAACGACGAACTTTGGGCGTTGATGCTGCGCGCACAATCCGAAATTCTCAACCTGCCGCGTTTTGGGTGGACAGGCTGGCTTCTCTCTTTCGTCATTGGTAGCTGGGCGACAGAGAAATTGAACTTGCCGCTCGTTGAAGGGGCAAAGCCGTTGAACTACGCAGAGTTCAACGCCTTCCATCATGGCGGCAAAGTGGCGAAACAAGACCTGACGACGTTGGAAGATATTGTGACCGATGGTGAGAGGGCGGGAAGAAAAATGGAGGCGTTAAGGGAAGTAGTAAGGAGGGCGACACTTTTGCATTCTTGACCGTCTACCGCTAAGAACAAGACAAAGTACAACTGTTCCTCTCATTGAGTTCTATGCACAGTTTGTACGGACCTAACGCTGAAAGAGCTCCAAAGTCACATAATGTTACCATGAGCATTGCAGTTCAAGTTGCGCACTGTCCTCCATGGTTCTCGATCATAGTTTCAAAGCCCAAAGCAAAGCACTATCTCGGTACCCTACAATCTGTAAAGGGTCCTGTCCTTCTTTTGTGGCATGTATCATCTTCGGCAGCGATGCCGATAGCTGCTGATTGGTGGAAATGGCTTGGTTTGTATTCATGCCGCTCCGTTATTGCCATGAAACAAACTTTCCCAACACCTTTTGTAGAATTCAACGCGCGCTTGTGATACTTACAACTCAAGCTTGACTTTGAACCCCTGTTGATTCCTTCTAAGACAGAACGAGTGCTGACCTGCGTTATGGTGATCGACAGTGCAATGTCTTGAACTCGCCACAGCCTCCGCATTTGCGCTGTTCTGCTTGGTAGCTTAAGGCTCGTAAGTATACCCTGTTGAGCTCCATGGCCGCGGACATGAGCAGTTGAGAATCCTGACGCTGAGAAACTAATGCGGCTTGTTCGCAGGTTGCATCCAGAATAGTGGCAAAAGACTGGCCAAGGGTACTGCATTCGGAATGATATTCGAGAGCAAGGCTTTGATTGGCGTTCCCTTGGAACATCAGTCAACGTTGCAGGCTCCCGATAGCCCAGAAACCAAGCCCGTATTCTTGGAAAGCTCTGCAGAGACTTGACCTTTCGTATCACACGTGGTCACTGTCTGGCATATTGGATCGCGCGGATACGGTACAACGCAATTTTCCGGAAAACTTCCTCCAGTAGAGATGCCTCGACGATACAATATGATCGATTGCTGAGGATCAACTATTGCCGATGTCAATTCATAGCCGCAAAGGATGGACGTGCTCGGTGGCGATTTACGTCTCAACGTATGATTTGAAGTGAGGTTGAACTGAAATAACCCATCGAACCTTGGCACACCACGTCCAGTCCATTCATGGAAATTATTTGCACGATCAAGTCCAGGCCGACCCCGCGCGAACGTTTCGCTTCGAGACGTTGAGGCTCCATAGGATTGTATGTTGGGCTGACATGCCGTGTGTTGTGGCAAACTCGCCGTCAATCTGCCGGGCATTTTCGGCTGCTGTAAGTAAACGGCATCTTACATACCCCCACGTAGAAATGCGACTTTGCATTTTGCCGTGTCTTATACCAGTGGTTGTCTTGTGCGACTCACTACGGTCAACAACTCACCAGGAAAAAATAGGTAGCAGGTCGTACGATTTCGGCGATCTGACAACCACATGTAGTTAAATAGGTATCCAAGCATAGGTTCCACGAATCGTTGCGACAACAAGCACACCGTCGAGCGTTCCACATCGGTGAGGTGGATACAAACGCTTCTATGGCTCAACGTGATTGTCATTGGCGTTAATGCACCTTTTTTGTGCGCTGAATTGTCCAGCTGATGGTGATAGGAACATTTTGGAATAGCTGTATGGCTAGAATTATTCAAACAGTGGAACATGCCATCTGTTGATTTTCGAGGTCTACTTCGTAACGAGCATGCAAGTAAAAAAATGAGGTTGAACGGGCGTCGTCCTTGCAAGCGGTGGCGTTTGCTGGCGTTGTTGCGCGTGCCGTTTCCTATGCATGACAGAGGCAGCGGCATGTCGTGGTGGAGTTTGCGCGAATTAAGGGAGAAAGCGGGGAAGCGCTCCTCGTGCCAATGTGTGGGGTAATGGCGTCGTTCCAAGCTTGGTATTCGAATCCATCATGAGGCTGTACGTACCTACGACTGTGAAGGATCTGCTTACAATCCATCTGCCTACTTGTCGAGCTTCGCTTTGCTGGTCAGGCTCGAAGTTGGAACTTGCTGGCTTATTTCACCTGCATCTCATAGCGCTATGTGACATCTTACTGGTTGCAAAGCCCAGCTTGATGAGCAGATATCGTCGGCGTTTGAATTGCATGCATAAAGTTTTCCGTTGAATCAAAATGGGACATTAAAGACCCACAGCGGAAAATGAGGTGAGGTTTCCCTTCTTAATCCACCTCGGTTAGGGACGTGGGGGCGAGAGCAAGATCCACCGAGGATCAGGCACCGCACCATATACGAGGCTGTTCCAGCATAACCCGGCTTCTTGCACCTGAAATCTGGTCACAAAAGCAATATGGTCCCACCAGCTCGGTTCGTATGGTGGTTTCGTTGATGCGTGTTGATGCATCGGTGGAAGTCCATGGTACTCACTACACCGCACGCTTACCAACTCTCCTTGGTGTTTGCGAAATGCCAGTACTAGCGGTGAACAGCGCACGCGGAGTAGTCCGAGTACCGGTATCGATTCGAGATACAGTCCAGGCTAAGAGCAGTATAGCCGGGTGCATGGGTGGAGCAAAAGATCGTGGTCTATGTATGTCGATGTAACATGAGGTCGAGAGAGGCTCATGGCTAGATCCGAGCTCTGGCCAGCAAACGCCACTTGAGTACGTGGGGGCACTGAAAGCTTCTTCAACCCGCCAAAGGCCTGTCACAACGAGGCGATTTGCGGAGAAATGCTCGTCCTGTTTTGAAAGGAGGTTTGGTGACGCTGTTTGATCGTGTGACGACGTTCCCTGGTGGCTTCTCTGCCACGTTGCAAACTCCCTTCTCATCAGTCTTCATCCACTCCACTGCAGGAATTCGTTAGTCAACTCACGATGACTGGGACCACGAAGAATAAGAGGATTGCAGGGTGCGTGTGCGGAATCAGATGATGCGAAGCGGCGGAGCCCTGGCTGCCCATTCCCCACCCCCACACTAAGATCCCCGAACGGTATCCACCAACGCTCATTCGAGCCCGCCATCTCTAGGGATCGTGCGAGCAGTGGCAACAATTAGCCTATGAGCGCACAGCTTGCGTCCCAAAGATCGTCATAAGGCGCGCACCCTTGCTGTCGACCACCGGCCAAGTTCCGACGTCTCGCTGCCGCTGCACATTCGGCAGCGAAAAAGCAAACTTCGCTGCAGTCAATACCATGCACCTTCTCGATTGGCTTCTCGTACCAACCGGTTATGTGCAAACAACCGTGCCTGACATTGGTTGCGGTGATCATCGCCTCGTTGACTTTCCCACTCTCGCGAATGCTCATCCCTTTGCCTGTTCATCCCGAGATCCCAAACTGACCAAGCCGTCAGCTGGACCCCCACACTTGTCCATGGCTTGTCAACCGGAACTTTGCTCCATCCCCCGTTTGCATTATTTAAGTACCTGCACTATCCTCGGTAGGTGACCAAATCATTACTATTGACGTATTCGTTCCGTTCGTCGCGCTGCTTTCTGAGTTGTTCTTTGTCAAAAGTCTCCACTTTGATCTGCAACCATCAGGCTGTATATAAGTGAACAAAAGTCCTATCTGGTCGACAATTCTGTTACCATGTCACCGCTCCTCGACGCACCCTCAACTCCGGACAGCTACTCCTACTCAAACGACTCTTACCAGCCTGTGCAATCAGCTTACACTATGAGCAACAACTCTGCCAGCCGAGCGCTTGTCCCCGGAATTTATGTCCCCACTGTAGCCTTCTTTGACCCGGCAACAGATGATGTAGATCTCGAGACCGTCGCAAGCCATGCTGTTCGGCTCGCAAAAGCTGGTGTTGCCGGTATCACTACACAAGGTTCCAATGGCGAGGCTGTTCATCTGTCTCACAAGGAGCGCAACCTCATCACCGGCACTACGCGCAAAGCCCTCGACGATGCGGGGTTTGAGCACATGCCCGTAATTGTTGGCTGCGGTGTCCAATCGACAAGAGAGTGCATCGAACTCTGCGAAGAAGCAGCCTCCGCTGGCGGAGATTACGCTCTCGTCCTTCCCCCTGCATACTACCAGGGACTGTTCTCCAAAGACACAGTCAAGGAGTTCTTCCGGGACGTTGCTTCTGCATCTCCAATTCCCATTCTGGTCTACAACTACCCCGGTGCCGTTGCCGGTCTGGATCTTAACTCCGACGTTATCATTGAGCTGGCTCAACATCCTAACATCGTCGGCTGCAAGCTGACCTGCGGCAACACTGGCAAGTTGAACCGAGTTGCTGCTGCTACAGATGCTGTAAGCGTCTCTAGTTCAGGATCTGGGTTTATGTGCATGGGCGGTTCTGTCGACTTCACCCTGCAGACTCTAGTCGGAGGGGGGTCTGGCATCATCGGTGGCATGGCCAACATTGCACCGAAGACTTGTGTTAAGCTGGTTGAACTTTTCAAGGCTGGCAAGCTGTCAGAAGCTCAGAAACTCCAGGCCATCGTTGCTCGTGGCGATTGGGCTGCGATCCAGGGTGGCATCATTGGTACCAAGGCTGGCCTTGTTGCTCACTTCGGATATGGAGGGTATGCTCGCAAACCTCTTCCAAGGCTTTCGAAAGAAGAGACAAACAAGTGGCGCGAGGCGTTTGATGAGCTTGTGAAGACTGAGAACTCTTTGTAGAGTCCTGCAAAGTTGTTTCAACATGGTATTGGACTTGCTGCCGGCTCGGCGTGGCCATGTCCGAGGATATGTATCAGGTTTCTTTTGCATAGCAGCGGCGGGCGGTCTTTTGTAGCACTTTAGCGTTCCTGCAATCAAAGCCTTACCTATTGCATTACAGAATCTGCAGTTTTGGCACAATAATGAACGTACTTCACACTTGAAATCATTCGTGCTAATGCTGCAGCTATACCACGTTGACAGGATGTTTTAGAAAGTATTAGCATAGGCTTTAGCTTCCTAAGTCTGTCCATTTCTCGAGTGCTAAATTCTTTGGATTCACAACATTGCATTAACAACGCTTGATCCGAGAACCATGTTTGTGTTTGGTCAGGCTTGCGAATAATCTCAGCTGAGTGAGATAGCGCATCCACTGTAGTACTAGGATTTGCACTGCGAGACACCATGCTCTCAAAGATTGCTGGCAGGTATCACTGTGCCCGGAAATCTGCGGAATGGAATTGGGTAGGGTGACAGAAGGGTGTGGTCAGACAAGGGAATAGAGCAGCTCAAGGTGATAGTCAAGCCAAATGAGCGGGGTCTGGAACTGCGAAATCGAAGGCAGTTTTTCATGCTTTTTGTTGCTCGATCTTCTCCCTAGCTGGCTATGCATGCCGTGATGAGCCCCATCTTGCCTGTCGAAAAGCAGCTGTCAGAACTTTCCCAGCTACCGTCTTTCCTGCTCATCGCTTGATGGTCTTCGAGATCAATCCGCTTCAAATATGATCTCCACGTGTTCACCTAATCGTTCCTTTAACCCTGCAGAGAGATGATCAGTCTCGAACATGTTTCTCGACTGGCCGAGTGTAATCGACTGGCCGAGTGTAACACGGTTCAGAACCACGGCTGGTACAGAGATGGTTTTGAGGTTCGGGAACATGCTCCTCATCCGCGTCAAACTCGATATATGCCCGTTTTCTAGGAGAAGACTGGGTACAAGCCAGCCCATCTGGATTCTCGTAATAGCCCTTCTCTGTGCTGCCATCAGTCTGATCATCGAGTTCCTCGGGTAAATCTGGGAATACCCGTACAGAAACGTGTTTTCCTTGTACGAAGTAAGAACTGTCTCGGAGTAGATTTGTCGACACACTTCCGGCAAATGGAAAGCGGCGAGTCGCTTGACAGTCTTAAGCTTATGATCCCAGCCGTAAAATTTATAGCCCTTCGATTCGACCACCTGTAGTGCATCCTTAGACAATGCGCAGCCTTTGGTGTTGTTAAAGTCTGGAAGCAACACAAGCTGGCCGCCCATCGCAAGACTCCAAATTTGATTTCTGATCTCAGCTGGCAGACGGAGGAGGGGCGAATCAGCATTGCACTGTACACTGCCAGATCATCAGCGACAAATTCCTGCATTCGGAGTATACAAACTTACACAGCAACAAGATGATCGGGCGTTTTTTTGAGATTGAGCATGCCGTTCCGGTAACGCTTCATGCGGTAGGTGCTGGCTGGTCCAGTCGCGGTTGTTGATGTGCTTGCTTTCGTGCTTTCGTTCTTCTTCGCTTTGCTCCTTGTGACTCTCGTGGCACTCGATGGTTCTTTTGCGGTCACTGCGGGCCGAGCCTTGCGAGGTGCCATGTTGGGCTGCGCTCAAATGCGTGTTGTGGGTGTGAAGAAGACAGTGTATCTGGCTGTGATTGCAAAATTATATAGCTAGGCTCGCGTGGACTTCAAGTTACGTCACTTCTCACGGTGAGAGAAGGTGCCCAGGTGAAAGCAAACAATTATGTGCGCGACTCGCTTGTGCAGGCCTGCATCGGTCTGCATCCCGAACTTGAAGTGAAAGTAAATGAAGCCATTCCAACGCTTTGCAAATTCCCGTATAGCAAAAAAGAAGTAACCCGTGCCCTTAACAAACTTGGAAATACCATGGTTTTCTTTCAGACCCCTTCTTCCTAGTTTAGGGGTTTCGTTAATTCCGGAGGAGTAAGCTCGGATTCAGGAAGACATCCGGAGAAGAGCAATGTACCTCGAAGTCATGGGAACTAGTACGTGTGAAGGTGACATGCACATTTGATTTCGCTCGCTTGATGTACTTGGTAATCTTCCTGATGCCGGTCTTGACCAAAGCCTTGTATTGCCCTTTAGTCAGATTGCCAGCCGCGGTGTAGTCGTGTAAGAACGAACGGCGGATCTCAATGACCACCCTCTTGAGGCCCGGGAAGATGTCGATAGGAAAGGCATGCGGCATGAAGCAGTCCTGTTTCGTTTTCCTGATCCACGCGTACAACCGCTCAGCACGATGAGTGACAACGTGAACTTCCTCAATCAGATTCCGCTGTACTTTGAGCAGGTGGCGAGCCCAGTCGAATGCTTCCTCCATGTCGAAGCGGAACGCATTGGCTGAGAATTGTAGAAGTACAGTCTCTTGATGGATCTGTCGACAGACACATAGAAGAGCCTGTGAGTTTTCCGGGAACGTGTCCTTTGAAATAGACGTCTTCTCTTCAACGTATTGCCCTCTGAGAGTTTGCAGGAAGACGACGTTGAAAACCTTTCCACCAAGCGCATACTCCCAGACAAGATTCCTGACCTCTGGGGGTAGTCGAAGTAGCGGCGTCTCAGATTTCGTCTTGGTCCTACCAAGAGTCAACGACCACAGCTAAGACGAGAGTTGAGGCTAAGTGAACCCACGCTTCAATGTACTCTCCAGACCTGCGAGTGACATCGAGCAAGCCGTTCCTCTGTCGGCGAAGAGAACAGGACTCAGACTTTGAATTGAAGGCGTCAGCCCAAGCAGATTTGACGAAGGCGGCTCTGTTTCTGTAGTTTGGTCGCAGCGAGGTCCTCTTTGGCGCCATAATGGTGATGGTGGCGATGATGTTGGTGATGTGAAGTACGTCCAGCGATTGCGAGGTTTTAAGTGATTGAAAGGACTAATCACGAGATGCCGCAACCTCTTAGACTGCTCTCTCACCAAAGAACCTTGATTGAGTTGAGCTCTGAATGCGTTGGCGGCTACGTCAACTAGGCTCACTCACTCCATGTTCTTTGAGACGCCCTCACACGGCGACTCTCTCGAACTTTACCACCAAATGTGGGTCGTGGGTCACCCAGCGAAGCCTCAGCCTGCCTTCCTGCTCAGTGCAGTCTGCATCTTCGAGCTCAGAGCCGTCGCAGGACCACTTGTCGCAGTCACGAATGACGCTGGTGTACCGGACCTCAACGCGAAGCGTTCGAAGACCTTCGAATCTCTCAATTGGAAAAACGTCGCCCAGTCTTCGAGGTGCGAAGCCTCTACTCTCGACCATGTGTTTTGCCTTCCAAGTGACGAGTTGCACCTCCATTATGGCTGCCTGTTGAGCTTTGTCGAACTTGCTCAGCCATGGTTTGAATGCATCTTCGCTACTGAATCGAAATGCGTTCAGCCTGAAGTGAAGCAGCCTTGTTTCCGAGTGAATTTGGCGGCAGGTTCGAAGAAGAGCAAGGTTGTTTGCCTGCGCGGTGACGTTCGTGATCGCGGTGCCCCAGGGAATCTGTACTTTGCATTTGATGTCTTAAGTCTTGTCTCCCAGCACGAGTGCCCAGATGATGTTTCGAAGCTCGGCCGGTAAAGCAAGGAGGGTGGGTGTTTTCATTGCTACAGCTTGAGTGTAGTCTTCTTTGCTGCATGTTGCTTCTGAATACACGTCGGTTCTTGTCATGTTGGAGGAAAGCCTTCGAGTTTGAAAGGCTAGTATCAAAACAAGGTCAATTATAGTCAGCCTTACGGCGTTATCATCAAGCCTGATAGCAATGAAACTGTTGACATATCTATGAACGCTAAGCTGAAGAATCTAAAGCCCGCTTAGGTGGCTTAGCTGAGGGTCCAGCGATAGCTGAGAATGGTGGTTCTTTGTGGACTCGAATAAGCCATAGATCAGCTCGCTGCTCCAGGCCCAGACCTAACAGGCTTTCCACGTGGCACACCAGCACGCGTGTTGTGGCAAGTCGTCGATTTTCTTCTTTGGATAGGTTGGGTTGACAAGTCTGGGCTGCGACAGACGCTCACCGCAATACGCCTTCGCTCTACTTTCTTCTTTTCAGCCGCAACAAGCTGAATCGTAAACTGCTCAATCCAATGCTAGATATGTAGTCGATACAAACTACATCATGGTGCTGTTTACAGCCCAAGTCCTCAAAACCAAGCACGCAAGTCGATGTGACGCTTGGAGGCTGGAGAGTGAATTCGAAGAGGTGTTGTGAAACCCTGGGTCGTGCGCGACGTGAAACCAGGGTCCACTCCGCAACTTTAGCAGCGGCATTGCCAGGCGATGGGCATCACCAGTGTTGTGACAATCAACTACACCACAGAATGGCGAACCTAGATATGTTGCTGCTCAAAGGGGCCACTTCAGAAAACCCTGAAGAGGGTCTGGCTGAACTGCGCTACTCGATCCTGACAAAGGGTATACCTGCCAATAGCGAGGGCATGGTGAGCACCCCAAAACAAACACCATAACAACCTGCAAAGGCGCCTCCACACATGCCCTCCATGTTGAATATAAGACACTAATATCGGATGATGTAGTCTGAGCTGCGCATCTATGTATGGTTGATCATGCTCAATGCGCCCCCGCTGCGCACCGATGTTTACCTCGACCTCGTCCGACAAGGCGCATCACCAGCGCACGCCAAAATCCAGAACGACACGTTCCGCACATTTCAGGGAGATCCCCTCTTTCGACGGCGCGTCACTCAGAACAGCATCACGCGCGTGCTGAACGCGGTCGCGTGGAGGCTGAACGATGCGCACGAGGCGCGAGTGAATGGATGGCAGTCCCCACCAACGCTGTCTGAGTTTGGGGGCAGTCCAGATACGTCAATCATGTCGCGGCACTCTTTCAGCACTGCCCCTGGCACGCAGACGAATGCTTCGACAACGAACGACGCAGAGCAGATTGGCTACGTGCAGGGCATGAACGTGCTGTGCGGGCCTTTCCTGTACGCTGCGAAGGGCGAGGTGGAGGCTTTCACTGGGTTCGAGCAGCTCATCACACGAGAGTGTCCAGGGTATGTGCGTGGCTCCATGGAAGGCGTGCACAAGGGATTGGCGCTGGTGGACAGGGTGCTGGAGGTGGTCGACAACAAGCTGTACCAGCACCTCATGGCGCACCGCATGGAAGCCAAGATCTATGCTTTCGCCTCGGTGCTCACCATGTGCGCCTGCACGCCTCCTCTGCCTGAGGTTCTGCAGCTCTGGGACTTTTTGTTCGCCTATGGTCCGCATCTCAACATCCTGTGCATCGTTGCACAGCTTGTCTTGATAAGAGGGGAGATTCTGAACAGCCCCAGGTAGGCCCCAAAAACATCCTGTCAACGACCACACCTAACCATCCTCAGTCCCAATCAGATCCTGCGCAACCTGCCCGGACTTCAGGCGCGAAGAATCATCGACGTGGCTGTGAGCTTCTCGGGCCAGATTCCCGAAGACATGTACGCAGAGATTGTCAGCCACGCGAAGTAGAGTGACACTGGGTTGGAAGTCAGAAAGACTTGGCAGCATGATTTATGATAGTACGACTAGACGATACCCCACATGACACAAAACAGCTCGTTGGATAGATGAAGTAGTAAATACGTTTGTTCTCACTGACTTTCCATTCGCTTTATCTGACCGCTCTTTCCTTCCATCTCTCACCTTCATCTCTCACCTTCTTTGCCATCCTCACGCAGCCAACATGTCTGCATGTTGCCGAGCTTCCTACTACTTTCCTCACTGCGATGGCAACACCACACACTACCCCACAATGCCAGTGAAGAGTCGTCTGAGGTAGCGTTTTTGCTACACTGAGCGTGGTCGAATCGAGCTACGACCGCGATCCACGAGGCGGCACAACCGCCCCTTCCTCACAACAGCAACACGCCAGTACAACAGGCGAAGGAGTGCCTGCATTCAGATGCTCCGAACAAACAACACCCTCCACAACACACGCACGAGCACCACCCGCCTCAATCTCAACCACCATCCCACTACAACCCACCACCGCAGCCACCTCCCTCGCAGCGCCATGTCATCAAACCGCGTCTGCACCTGGCCCACACCCCGCACCTGCACCACCCGTCCACCCTGCCTCGGCGGCCCAACCCAACACCCCTACCTACCATGGACGTTCCACCTCGCCAGCCTCCTGCTACTCCTCCTCTTCATCCTCTGGGGCCTCTTCATCTTGTGGTTCTACGCATGGAAGGTACGAAGTCGCGGTCCAGCGCGGGGGAGGGCTAATGCTGATAGCAACTGGATCAGATGCTCACGCGGCATGAGGCGTACGCGGGAAATCATGATAAGTGGATGGAGGCTGAGGAGCGGTCGAAGAGTATGAATGATGATTTGAAGTTGAGGGGGTTTTTGATGAGGGAGTTGGAGGTTGTGGAGGCGAGGTTGGGGGAGGGGAGGGTGCTGGGGGATGAGAATGAGGAGGGGAGGGAGGAGTAGTGGGTTAGGGTGGGATTGGAAGGATGGTGTGGTGGGGTTGGAAGGGTGATGATGCTGTGGTATGAGGAGTCGTGGAGTTTGTCGTGTCAACATAACGTATCACCAAATCATGAATAGTGAATAGTAAACAGTGAAACAAACCCGGGTATTACGAAACTAACCACATCCCTCCCCTCAATTACCCTTCCTCTTCCGCTTCTCCCTCTCATAAACATTCTTCTCATACCCCTCCTCGCCCTGAATCTCAGCAACCAACTTCCTATACTTCTCCTCATACGCTTTATCCTTCTCCTTCTTCTCCCGCAGCGACTCGCGCGCAATGAAATTCGCATCCTTGCGCAGCTCACGAAGCGCACCTTTCCGCTCACGCTTGTACTCCTTCTGCAGCTTCGTAGCGTCGGCGCGCTCCCGGTCCGCATCGTAGTGTTTAGTGGGGTCGAAGGATTCTTCGAACTTGGGGATTCGACTCGGTATCGGCAGCGGCCGGTGGTGGTGTAGGGTTTGCGGGCGGCGAGCGAGTTTGGATGCGTTGAGGCGGGTGAGGAGGTTTTGGGTTGTCGAGGTTAGGTGGGCGGATTTTAGGGGGGAGAGCAGCGGGTTGAAGATCTCGGTGAAGGAGGGGGAGGCGCTCCAGAGATCGGCTGCGCTGAGGATGTTGCGCGTGTGGCTGGTTAGCAGCGCTTTGGTGGCGTGGGGGGAACGCAGGCAGAGCGATGTGTAGCGGATGAATTCGGGGATGTAGCGCTTCGATAATGTCTGGTATTGTAGACACAATGCGCCGATGAAGGCTCCTGTGGCGACGTCGCTTGTGGATGACGGCGTGGTGAGACCCATCCACCGCGCCATCAATGTCACCGCAGGGGTGACGACCTGGTGGAAGTGGTCTGAGGTAGGGTAGATGGAGCCAATGGCCGTCAGCAACGCCAGGTCGCCGGGTGTGGGCTGGTTGGAGAGCTGGAACGCCTTGAGGTGCTTGCGGAACTGCGTGGCGATCTGCACGGGGTACGAGCGCGAGATGGAGTGGATGTGACGGATGACAGACTCCACCACCGCCAGTGGTGCGGCGGGTGTCTGATTTGACAGGTATGAGACGTGGTCGACGAGCGCGCAGGCAAAGTCGGCGAGCTTATTCTTGTTGTCTTCTTTCAACCCAGCGTGGTACAGCGCTCGTATCCTCTGGATGACGGTGGAGATATCGCCCGGCGCAACCTTGTTGAAGACCTCGAGAAGCTCCTCGTGCGAGCGCGGACACGGGTATGTGTATGCGAGTTTCGACGATGCTGTGTCGGCGCCGATTGTGAGAACGCCCTTCACAGCCTTGGACTGAGTCTTGGGCTGCTCGACGACGTCTTTCAAAAAGTCGGCGTCATCCTCGTCCATGGCCATTGTGTCGTCGACCTCAGCGCCGCTCTCAGACTCTTCGTCCGAGATGTCGGCCTCCGAGTCGGTAGCCACGAGATCGTCCTCCAATATAAAGTCGTCTTCGTCGTCAACGCCAACAGGCCTGCTCTGCCCTGGTGCTGGTGGCGCAGCGAGCCCAAATTCAGCAGCGTCATCGTTAATATCAGACATATCCTCGTCGTCGTCGTCTTCATCCTGTTGCTTCTTGGCAGGCTCTTCATCATCGCTGATGGGCTCACCGCGCATGCGCTTCTGGCGCTTCTCTTCAAGCTCCTTCAAGCGGTCAGCCTCCTCCTTGGCCTTCTCCTCGGCCGTCTTCGTGCGCTCAGTCGGCTTGGACCGCTCGTCGTGCAGCATCTCGCGCACGCGGCGATCGTACTCCTTGTCCTTGCCGTCCTGCGACATGTTGGCGAGAAGCGCTGCTCGGTCTGCGTTCATGCCGAAATCGTTCTGCGCGACCTCCTTGACCTTTGCAGGCTCGGGCTTCTTGTTGATGTGGCCCCTCAGCGCGGCGAGGACGTCGTTCAGATCTTTGTCCAGCTCCTCTCTCAGCTCTTCGTCGTCTTCCTTGGCCTGCTGGCGCTCGTACTTGTGCAGCTTGCTCTTGGCAATGACCTCCTTCATGACCTCGGCCTTTGTCTTCTTGCGCTCAGGCATATCCTCTGCGCCGTCTTCGTCGACGTCACCCTCCTCACCGTCTTCCCTCCTCCTCTTCTTCCTCAGAAACCCGTCTTCGCCTTCGCTGTCACTCCCGCTGATACTCGCAGCGTCGTAGTCCTCGTCCCCAATCTCATCATCAAACTTGAGCGTCTGCCCACCGTGCGTGAGCTCGACCTCGCCCTCGCCCTCGCCGTCTTCAAGATCAAACACATTCCCGCCGCGCTTGCGCTGCTGCTCGCGCTCGAACCTAGCCATCATGCGGTCGTCAAGCGACATGGTAGGATCATTCTCGCCAATACGGCGATCCAGAATGCCACCCGTCTTATTCTTGCGGTTCATCTCCGGCAGCAGCGTCTTGCGGCGCGTCTCCTCGCCCGCGCTCTTGGTGACGCCGGGGCGCCCGAGGACCTTCGGCTTCGCATTGGTGGTTGCGTATTCGAATTTCTGCGGGCGCGAGAGGTGCTTGAATTCGAAGGGGTTGAAGGACTCGCGGATCGAGGCGAGGGCGGATGCTTTCTGTGCGTGGTGCGCGGCGGATTTGTTTTGAGATTTCTTCTCTTTTTTGGACTTCTGCGGGCCTGTGAGGCCTTGGTCGCGCAGTGAGGCTTTGAGCCTTTTCAGTTGGGACGGCGGCATCTTTAATCGTGCAAACCGAGCGAGCTCAAGGCAAGCTTGGTGGTGAGGGTGAAGGTGTGTCTACGCGTCTACAGGCGAACTCGACGAGCGCCTTGCAAACTTGTGGTCTGGTCTGCTAACTCGCCATCCAGAAATTGTACTCAGAAATTCAATGTGGGGCCCTACCGCCTTCTGGATTCGTCCTAGCGTCGTCGACCCCTGCTCCGCGCATCATCGCCGCAACGCGCAGCAGGACGACCGCAACACAGCACACGGCATGGCATGAGCGTGTATTGATTTCGGTCGGAGTTTACGGTAGAGGAAAATGGCGCCCAACATCCCAGACCACTATCTATGGCTCGGCCTCGGTAAATTCCCTTCACCCTTTCTAACCATTCACCCTCTCTAACCATTCACCCTCTCTGACCATTCACCCTCTCTAACCAAACACCCGCGCGA